>JARDVA010507289.1:0-13692 GCA_030265315.1 Mopalia swanii | reverse complement strand
ATTTAGTAAAAAAATTCTTTTTTTTTGAAAATCGGAAAAAAAGAATTAAATAACCATGTCCCTTCCACGGTTCCGTACAGTTGCGATGTAAAGTGTATAATATTAAATATGCTATATTTCGCAGATATTTTGCGTATAATCTCACTCTGCTTATTATCCAATATATTGTCTGTTTCTTGGGCAAACGCAGTCGCTTAAAATAAGCCTTTCTAAATAGCGAGGCCAGTTGCGAATTATACTATAAAATATTAAACTGATATTTAGCGCATCATTTCTTTATTATCTGAATTTTAAAAATATCCAATATATTTGCGATTTACTGTAGAATATTCAGTATGCTATTTCGTAGATATTTTGAGTAGAATCTCCGTCTCCTAAATATTCAATATAATGTCTGTATCTCGGACCAGCGCAGTCGCTCATAATCAGCCTTTCTAAACATATTAACCATTTGTGATTTAGTGTAGAATATCTCTTTCTTCTCTTTTATCAGAGATGCTTCGTTCTAAATAGCAAATTTGGCGTGGTCATTATCTTCACTGCCTGTAAATAGCACCATGTTAAAGCATAGGAAGTTTATAAAATATCACAGAAAAAGCCGTTTGCGCACCTTACTCGTTTACGGAAGGAAATGTATACTACAAGTTGTCACATGACTTGTTTCAACAAATCACATCCAATGATCGTGAATATTATTGCGACACGTTTATGGAAGGAACTGTTTACTACAAGTTGTCACATGACTTGTTTCAACAAATCGCATCCAATGTTCGTGAATATTATTGTGACACTGGAATCTCCCTAAACTGACAATGTTGTGGCAAAGTGTAAACTTCATATAGTCGTTTCGGTGGCATTAGCTCACTTGATAATTGGCCAGAAAATTAATGAAAAAAAAAAGAATCTCTCTGGCGACCAGCTCTTTAACCACAATTATTCCGGCGACCATAACTCTGACAACGATTGCTCTGACGACATTAACTCTAACGACAATTACCAACCATACATCTGACAACGAATTCTTTGAGGACATTTGCTTGGGTGATAAGTATTTTTTTCTAAATGTGACAGTGTGGCTCAAAATTAGTTCTTTCGACGAATTCAGAGACTTTAACGAATTTTCCTTAACAATTCATAAAGTAACGCTGCTAAAAAAAAATACTTATTGAATACATGGCATGTAAGAGTTTTTCGATTTGTGCAAGACGGCGACAGGCTTATACAAAGCTTAGCCGCCAACTAACTAACTTAACTGACTTCTTTTCTCCAGGACGTTTATAAAAATAATTCTTGTAATTGGCAAGTCGTCCTCTGAAACGGACTTTCTCCATTTATTAAAATTAAAAGTCTACATTGATATACTAGTAAGTATGAAATAGGTGAATCAGCAAAACCAAAATGTTCAACTATAGGTTGGTGGTGAATGTAAGGATATACCTTTTAGTTTGTCAGTTTACTTCTCATTCTAACTTTCAATCCGTTGAAATAAACTAAGAAAAAAACAACATGTATTGAATAAATGAAGAGATAAAAAATGCTTGCTAAATATATTATAAAATATTGTCGAACCATAACTAAGCACAGTTACAGTTAATACTGAAGCAAGTTTTATAAAGATATAGAGTTTTCAAGTAATTCTCTGGGTTTAATGGAGTCTATGACATTGGCCCAGATGTTGTTTTGGTTCAGTGACAATTGCTCGGATAACAAGTACTTCGACGACAATTTCTCTGCGATAATAACTCCGACTTATGTCGAGACATATATGTAGTTTTGCAATGTGTGACATTCTGATATATACGGATAAATACAAAATATTAAGGATATCTCTCATGCAGAATGAGTTCGATAGTAAATATGTCGTTTTTATACAAACGGGATTTTGTTTATACAAAATTGTACATGTGGTTAGTTTTGTCAGGTTTCTTTTTTCTCTGTAAATCCAATGAACATAGTTCCATTTGGTGGCGAAGCTTTGTTTATGCTTTATCACTGTCTAGCTTAAAATATTGTTTCAACGCCGTTGTTTTAATTGTTGAGGACACTTGAAATACACCCTTAATTAACACAAGGTATAGTCATGTCCATTATTTCAGTCCAAAGTTGCATCCTTGGGGAAAAACACTTTTGTTTTAAATCTTAAGGAAAGTTGAAAAACGTGTAAGATCCGGGATTTGTCGACGGACTGTTTGTTGCTAAGCGATTGTCCTGGGATCAGTTGTCGTCGGAATGTTTGTTGCTAAGCGATTGTCTTGGATCAGTTGTCGTCGGAATGTTAGTTGCTAAGCGATTGTCTTGGGATTAGTTGTCGTCAGAATGTTAGTTGCTAAGCGATTGTCTTGGGATCAGTTGTCGTCGGAATGTTAGTTGCTAAGCGATTGTCCTGGGATCAGTTGTCGTCGGAATGTTAGTTGCTTAGCGATTGTCCTGGGATCAGTTGTCGTCGGAATGTTAGTTGCTAAGCGATTGTCTTGGGATTAGTTGTCGTCAGAATGTTTGTTGCTTAGCGATTGTCCTGGGATCAGTTGTCGTCGGAATGTTAGTTGCTTAGCGATTGTCCTGGGATCAGTTTCGTCGGAATGTTAGTTGCTAAGCGATTGTCTTGGGATCAGCTGTCGTCGGAATAATTGTTACTTAGCAATTGTCCTAAGATCATGTGTCGTCGGTATATAATTGTTGGTTGCGGAACTGTCACTGAGCCAAATGTCGCCGGAGCAATTGTCTTTTTTTCGCCGCGCAATTGTCGCTCGAAAAATGTCGCCGGAGCGATTGTCAGGTTACCGTTTAAATGCTATCAAAACCGATTGTATGCTCTCGTTTGTTACAATGTTTGGTTATAGCCTCTTGCTTCACGACACAACTCACGTTACTGGACTCCACTGCTAATGACATTCGCTAACTCTCCGTTCTGGTGACTGTGTTAAAAAAGAAAGTATGGACACATGTATATATGCAAGAACACTGGTGAACAACTGAAATCTGGTTGAAATTAACCAGCCCTTCGTTTCATCCCATGTTGCATTGTTGTCTGAGGGTATGGACATCATACCTGATGCAAGCGCGCATGAATTACCCTTTGCTTTGCACTTTAGTGAACACTACGAGTAGCCGAAATACCAAAAACAATAGGCATAAATTCCAGTTTGCACAAATAAAATAACACAAGAATAAACTTTATACCAAAGGCCAGAATTTATACATATTGAAGCGAAAATATACATTTTCAGAAATTACGAGACATTATTTTAAGACAGTATTGCATGGATCCTTCGGTTGGTGAGAACTTTGTACAATACCCATATAAATCAATGGCCTATATCTGGTACACTCCTTAATCACCTTGTGCATCACACGGGGAGGTGTTTGGGTGCACAGCAGGGTTGTGTCTGTAACTTTTTGAGAATCACTTAACTGTTCCAGAAATTCTTTGAAATATTCATAACCTTAGCCCTACAACTGCATAAATCAGTATTTTTTTTTTTAATTCTTTTTATAGATGACCTCAGTGGACTTGATGCCTATAGATGTGGTGGAATATATACAGCTATCAGTCTGTGTAAAGTGCATGAGGGCGAATAAAAAAAAAGTCCATGGATTTGCATGCCCTTTGTAAGATACTTTTGATCTACAGATAAAATAATATAGGTCAAAATCACACGTTTGCGATATATTAGCAATTCAATTCAATTCATTTTATTTCACTCTGGTAATTTCATGACATAAAAGGTTAACATTACATAATATACAATTTGTTTTGTTCGTGGCGGAGTGACCGTTAAGTCTTGCATAACAAATTATATAAAATAATAGAGATAAGAACGGGTATTCTTGCCCTTGTTTATGACTACCTTTTATAATGGTTCAGTACGTTGCTTAAAACAAACTAAGGCCTTTGAGAACATTATAATCTTTAGAATTCACCAACAGACAAAAATTGAGGTTTTTTTTTTTGTGTTTTCATTAAGTTAAGATTGGGGGATATTCTTCTTTCTGGGTTCCCCAAAGTAACAACATTTTAATACATAGTAAATGTCGTCACCCATACAATTTCTGTTACATAACGTACCAAGTATGTCTGCATATGTTATATTTCCCAACCTTCCTTTTTCAACAGGAAGTCTATGTTTGCTTAGTGTAAGTTTTGCAATGGTATATACCAAATTTTGTGGTAAAACAGAAAGATATGTTTCGACAAAGATGTAAGACTTTATCAAGGAATATTTTTTTACTTTGGAAGAATTTGGTAAAGTAGCAATGGAGGACCGGTAAAACTGATCACGGGTCCCTCTTGACCAAAGATGTTTAAAAAATGTAAATAAGCACTTAAGCAACAACATGGATATATATATAACTTGAAATGCCAAACCAGATGTATCATAGCTCGATAATAGTCCAACTCCGCTTCCAAGGGATTATTGGAGGGAACAAAACAAAGCGTTCAACCTTTTTTGCAGATCGCGTAATTTGCAAAATAGCAATGGTGGTCGTTTTCCTTCACATGGGCCTCTTGTCCATTCTAGCTTACTTCCTGGGAAACATGCGTGGAGTGTTTTTCAACCAATGGATGATCAAAGAATCAGATAATGATGTGTAAAAAATTATGAATTATTTGAAAACTGTTTTGGCTAAACTCTAAGAAAAAAAGGCTCTAGTTAGAACTTTTAAAGGTTCTTCGGAGTGGATCATATAGCGAATCTTTATTGGTTCTTTAAAGAACCCTCTAAAAATGGTTCTTTGAAGAATCCTTTAAAAATGGTTCTTTGAAGAACCCTTAAAAATGTCGTTGAAAAAATGCAAAACTTGCTTGGAAACTTCTCCCAGTTCGACAATCATAAATTGGAGAACATTGACGCTGGATTTCAAATTATCACGTGACCATAGACTCGTTTTCATTTTGCACGAAGAATCATTTTCCTTAGCAAAGAACCTTTTGGTCGTTGATTTTGTCTGAAGAACCATTTACCACCATAGGTTCTATGAAGAACCTTCGTGACATACGAAGAACCATTTCAGAACCTTTTTTTCTTAGAGTGTAGGGCTGTGAAGGATGGTACAGCATATTGGGAATCGTGCTTATCGTGTTTGCCACACAACAAAGAATCGTTTTTATCATTATTCTCTGCTTCCATGCTTGGTAACTAAATATTTAAAAAAAATGAAATAAATTGTACTGATGTGTGGAGGGAAAACAAGTTACGGTCTGTTCGATTGAGTTCACCGATTGCTGGAACTATCTATCGCTTTAACGTGCGGAAATGCTTGGACAGAAGCGACTTGATGGACCCACTACCCACTGCATGGCTTCTTTGTGTGTGTTTGGTTTCGGACTTGTGAATCAAGAGAAGACAAAAAAGAGCCACATACCTAGAATGAGCAATCTGTACGTTTGTTTGTAGTTATGTCGGTCTTTCTCTAATTGTCGCTCTATTTCCCTCGATTTCTTCTTTTGTTGCGAACCTTCAGCCTGTCGCTCACCACTACTGAAGCATCCCATGCTTGTATATTCAGTCCATTAATACCGTGTTTCAGTTCAGTAGTGGTCTTTTTGAAGAAATAGAACCCAAGAGCTGATTACTTTATTTCATCTTTATTGGAAAGGATACTTCGGAGAAGAGAGACACTCCTATACAACTCGGTCCTGCAATAGCAAAGATGAAATAATGGAAATATAACTTCTTTGAGAGGCATTATTATAGAAGAAGGGATATTACCATAACAAGGTATTTTTTATGGATAAACAACTTCTGGGTTTATTGACGAGCAACGTTTCGGAGCAGATTCTAGCACCGTTTTCAAGCTAATGGACATTAGCTTGAAAACGGTGCTAGAATCTGCCCCGAAACGTTGCTCGTCGATAAACCCAGAAGTTGTATATCCATAAAAAAAATACCTTGTTATGTTAATGGAAATATAATTCTTTTTTTTTTTCAAGGTTCAAAATTGAAATAAAAATCCAGTGTAAGAGATAGTTATAAGGTATAGGTTGCTGTAACTGTATTGGTGCGGATAAAAGTTAATAGGCCTATGCCTAGTTTATCCGCGAACTTGGACTATTATGGGTGGCGATTCTATAAGAAAGTACCTACACTCGTAGAAATAGTGGTTCTTTGAGTGTTCTTTAGAAAAGATAGAACCATTTGTACGGAACTATTACGACAAAAACGGTTCTTTGATTTAATAGTAAACGGAGAAATACTTGGAACAGTTGGTATGAGGGATCCCATAAAGGGTTCCACCAGAGCTATGATTGAAGAACCTAGAAGGGTTCCACTAGAGCCATATTTTTCTAAGGGTGTATGTACAGACAGTTGCATCTACGATAAGTACTTTCGTTAACCCACCAATCTGCATTCATTTTCGACTATTGTATTATATATGTAACCCAAAGGTCCAGGGTTCGAATCTCGGTATATTTTCTTTCTTCATTTATATTTAAATATTTATAACTGCCTGATTACCAGTTTTAGATTAGGTAACATATAGTCACTCTCCTTCGATATTAAAGAGCCTAGGCATTTGTTGAAATGATAGTGAAACATAAAACAAACAGATAACCATCTCAGAACGATATTATCTGCGCTGTTTATAAAGACTGTGCGAAAGAAAGCTATATTGACCTGACAAGTATAGCCTAGATGAAGACTAATAACATTTCGTGACCGTAACTATCATCTTCGATTTGAGCCCACAATCGCCTTGACGTGACCACGTATGTCGTTGAGTTAAATATAGGCCTAGATATACAGCCAACAATCGACAACGCGATTAATTTGCATCAAAATTCCAGTTTTCCAAGGCGTTGGTTTGTAACGGAATCGCCTACTGTTTTTTAAATGATCTCCCGTTAAGTCGCGTATTATTACAGTAAGTCTCGTAGGAGCAAAACATGGCAAGATAATGTCGTTAAAATTGCCGTTATCTTTGCCAAATTGGTAACTATTAGAATAAAATCTAGTACGTGCATATATATGTGCAAGATCAATTACTTCTAGTTAGCACGTTTTGGAGCGAACTAATTTCCAGTATAAAGCTAAACATTAAATGTAATATAATGTTTCACCCTCTCGCTCTGCTTCCAACAAATGTCAAAATCATTAAATATCGAATGGGAGTGTCTGTCACTATATTTGATTGCTTTCTTTCTCGCTACAAATTTGTTTGCTACGTCACATCTTTCTGCGGTTCGGTTTCTTTACTTATATATCTTTTTTTATATGTATATATATACATGTCTCGCTTATGTTTTTGTCTACATAAGATTAGTTGAACGAATGGTTAAGTGATCGTATTGAGAAGAATAATAATAACACAAACATACATACGTGATACCTGGGACCAATATAATTGGTCCCAGGTGATACATGGTATACAAATTATATACGAACCGGAATTAAGATGAATTTGAAGCCATCATATAGAGCTCGGAATGAAGAATATACGTGTTTACATGTGTTTAAATCGCGTTATATAGGCAACGTTAAACACGACGTCGTGTCCCATGTGGTGGGATTTGGACTTAAGGATACTCTAACCCCCATACAGAGTGTTTTTACATTTTGCCGTTTTGTGGATTTTGTAGCGCATGTATTATATGTATTCTGAATCGTCTTTTTCTGCAGAACAATGATAAGTATATTTTTCATAAAAAGTAAATTTTTGAAGCCTCTTTTTCAAATTGCTACTCCTTTTACACCATTTACGTCAACTGTTCAATTTTACATTAACGTGTTACATATTATATGAACCAAAAAATGGTCATTCAGTTTTTTTCCTGTTCGTCTTAGTTTTCTTGCTATATTGTGTTTAAGGTCAAAAATAAAAAAAAAATGCGTCAAAATAGTGAAATTTAAACTTCTTATAACTATATCTAAAAAACGAAAAAGATATTAAAAATCTGAATGACCGTTTTAAAGTTTTATATTTCGAGATGAAAGCGCAAAAAAATCAGTTCTGTATGTATAATAACAGCCGAGGAGTAGGCATTTTCCCAAGTACGGTCCACTGAAAAATGTATTTTTAATCTATTTTACGACAGTTTCGTCTCTTTCATGCTCAATTGTTTGAAGTGATTTAATCCTACTTTTCACAATTTGATTATTATATCGAATTGACCCATTCTAAATTTTATGTATGTTTCACAAATAATGATGTATATATATTGTGTTTTTTTATATACCAGTTTTTCTATAAAATGGACACGAGCTAACCTTGTCAAACTGTGATCTATCTCTTAATAGACTAATACCAATCAACCACATGTGGCGTCAGTGAGTGTATATACATTGGCAATCCGGACAGCCAATACACAGCTAATAATAAATGTTTAATATCAGTACATGGAGATTGTTGATACGCGTATATGCACAGTGGGCATACTTTTAATCCTCTCCAGGTATTTACCTGTATTTAATTGATTGTCAAAACACCGCTGTTGTAAATAATGTAGTCAAGGTTTCTCATCAAAGTTAACGGTCTTCTATAATTAAATTTTTTTATCGCGTCTGCTCTAGGATAAAGATCACTATCTCAACTTTTTGAATATGCAATAATACAAAAATTGCAAATTTTCAACTAATGGGGGTTGATGAAAAGAACCAAAGCGAACGGAATTTAAATCTAAACGATATAATAAACCTATAAAATACGAAGACGTTCTGTACAAACCTTTCTAAGCCTGCAACTGATGCTTTTAGTTGACCTTTTAAGATGGATATTTCGCCATTGAAAATGTCTTGACTAACAAAAGTCCCAAGAACTAACAACAGCAGCAGGTATTGTCGCTTGACTATATGAAACGGAAAACCAACAGAATCGTCAGAAAGCGAACATAATTATTATGTTCCTGTCCGGAAAAGTGGTTCGTCCCTCTTTTTGGTATGTGCTTGATGCATAGAGTAACTGCTCGCAATTCTCTGAACAGACTGATAACGTTTGTAGGTCTGGATATCCTTAGGTTCCTGCAGAACGCAATGTCACACAGAAGCTGGGCAGTAATTCACCTTTTCCAAAGAATTCAAAATGTTAACTTGTCATCATTTTCCCACAAAAGTTTCTAGCAAACTAAACCTATGCCTCCTTTGGTCTATAAATGACTGAATTCGCGTGAATATTCCCACTTCAACCTTGCATTTGGGTTATACTGTGTTAACGGAGCCTCCGTTAACCCCCAAATAATAAATGAACAGGCTGTATCACAAAATCTGTTCAGTTGAATCGCAGTTAACCTGGCCACGACCTGTAATCCCAGACAGTGAATGCGCATAAGGTTTTCACTATTCACATCGGGAGAATTAATAAGAATCAGTTATTGGTAAATTTCCTTCCCATTGTTAAATGCACGGTGACGAGTGTCTGTATAAATATCTTACTTCCATTACACATTGATCTCTGTGAATACACACATACTGAGTTCGCACGACACTGGGAATGCACACAAAAAACATAAAGAAAAGATCGGAATTGCATACAATACTCGGCCGATATGATGCTCATTATAGTGACAGTCTATCATAGACCTTCGCGGTGTTCTAACGCTAAGAGAACATTTAGACTTGAATCAATTGATGAAAGAAAATCAATCAATCGACCAATCAATCGATCGACAAATCAATCAATCGACCAATCAATCAATCGACAAATCAATTATCGATCAATCAATCTCTCGATCGCTCTGTCGACGGATCAATCAATCAATCAATCAATCAATCAACCAATTAATCAATCATTCAATCATTCAATCAAGCCATCAATCAAGCGGCCAGCCATCTGTTAAGCGGCCAGCCATCAATCAAGTGGCCAGCCAGCCAGCCAGCCAGCCAGCCAACCAACCGACCAACCAACCAACCAAGCAACAAACTAACCAACCAACCAACCAACCTACCAATCAATCCATCAATCAATCGAACAATCAATCGAACATTGACTGACCGATGTGTTCGCAAACTCTATGCAGCATGTGCATATCATCAATACATTTACACAGATTCGTTGCTATATTATTATAATCGGTGAATAATTATCGGTACATGAAATCTATCAATGAACAGACTGTTTAAGAATGACATATTCTTTGTTATTTCATCGACAATAATTAAACTCTATGAACCACGAGATATGGTTGTAGTCAAGACGTATATATGTACCGGTATGTAATCAACGCGGCAACACTGTGGACAATGTTTATTCGTCTGGTCACTATGTTGTCCTAGAGAAAACATCGCGTGTAATTACCATAGTAACTATAGGAATACTGTCCCACTAATATAAGAATATAAACAAAATCAAGCTGATATATCTATGGTTGTATTATTAGAAAACTGGTCCACCGTGAGCATAGATAATTTTAGAATTTAAACAAAGATTTGTTTGACTTCTCCAGAAAAAAAAAATCAATATGGTTGTAGCTGTATCCGTGTTTTTATACAGTGTGTAATTTTACTCTCTCTTGGATGGTTTGTATATTATTAATGGCAACATATCAAGATGTGCTCATGATCTTTCGCCTTTCGTTGTGTATTGCCAGAGAAGAAAATAAGAAGATAAATACATATATTGATTTTGTCTGTCGAGTCTTCCATTAACAAAGTGGAGCACTGCACAATCTAATTACAGCATTGGTCAGTCGGGAGCATATTCACATCGTATTTTTCAACGTTACGTCGTATAGAAGTGCAGTAGCGCCGTTTCTCACATCAACATACCTGTTAAGATTGAGTGACACGCCCACAATTCTTATACTAGTATAGAATAACCACATGGATACTCATTATATAATAAAACATTTTTTTTAAATTAAAGTTTGTTTTATTTAAATAAAATTAAAACTGCAGAAATAAATCGGGTTGTTAGCTTCGTGAATGGGGACTCTCCTTCACTAAAAGAATATCTAAAAAAGGAATCGGATGCAATCCGTTGAAAAGCTTTCCCTGACAACGGCGCGAAAGGATATCCATTACGACGTTCTTTTGATATATATTCCATTCCACCTGCTACCACCCCTGAAAAAAATTTAAATGTAAAATTTCCCACGACCACCAATTTTCAGGTTAAAAATTTCTCACCAGATTCTACATACGGCGATTATGGTTCGAAAAAAATCTTAAACATGATGTACTATAGGATTAACTTTCATGCGATAAATTCAACTTTTTTCGGTTTGACATTAATATTGAAGTGGGTTTTATTAAATATTATAATAATAAAAATTAAATTTTTTTTTTAAATTTCTCACCAGACGTAGGATTTCACGCGACCCACGGTCGCATGATTTTCCAGGCGTGCCTGTTACTCCCCTGTTACCTATTTGGCATATCTACAAAACTTCTCCTGCAAGTTTGAAACATTCTGAAATATCTCAGTCAGCCTTGAGTGTTTGATACCAATGTTTTCCTTGACTGTAGGCCCTATTTCACCGTGAAATGTGTTCCGTAAGACTTGAGGATCTAGATGTGTGGAGAAATGGCAATGAGATATAATTCATGTTCTCGTGACTCACTGGTTAAGGGCGAGCGACAGGCCTGAAGAGAGTTGCATCTTGTATGTTCTGTCTAAACTGGCAGATTCTCGTCATGTCGTTGAGAGGACAGCATTCAGAGACCACGACAGCTTGCATCTTGTTCATTCAGAAATGGTGATTAAACATTCCGATGACAAAGATTAAGGGATCGATTGATTTGTGTTTTACGTCGCGCTCAAGGTGAATTTTACTCATATGACTGTGGTGTATTCCAAAAGCAAAACTTGACACTAGCACAACCAGGGCGCGAAGTGATTTCATGATGTTGGAAAGTTAACCATCCTCGATTGAGTGCCCATGAACCACGGCTGTAAACGTATATAACTATCAATCGAGTCATGGCAAGAAGTCAAGAAAACAAGTAGGCAAGATATGCTTAAATCTGAGACAAAAAAAAAACAAACGAACATCAACATTGCTTATCCCTCTTCTTGTATTAATAATCTGTGTATTCGACTGTCAGGCTATCCCTCTCAGACGATACAAGACAGTTATCGACTGACCAAACCAAATCAAACTTTATTTAATGTCTGGGGTTACACAGATCAACATTAGCCATATGTTACTTATACTGACACTGATTGCACAAACGATAAGAAGTAACAATATTTAAATATATATAAATATTTACAGATTATGATATTGTTCAAAACATCTAAAAAAAATATATTGTATGACGCTAAAATTGAAGCCATTGATTTATTGATAAAAAAATCGTAGCGTGGTCGTAACGTTACTTACGTTATTGCTTATAGAACCTGGGATTACAGTGTAGATGGGATTGTATATTGTAATCCCAGCTAGAGCTCCTAAGGACCCCACAACACGACACGTTTCGTCTCTCCAGCAGAAAACAACCGCGTATATATTTCTTATTGCCAGCTAGACTGGGAAATTGAACAGTGAAACATTGTAAAAACTTATTCAGCAGAAAACAGCGTATTGTACGGAAAGTTACTATATTTTCTATAATTTCAATCGAATAGAACTGTCGTAGTAAGAAGAAAAGATTATATTTAACGTAATATATACATGATATAATTGACCAGTAAGGGGACGCTACTCTGTTATTCACATCTGCGAGAGTTATCCACAGTATGATCAGGTCAGTCCAAAGATTGAGAAACAAACTACATAATTTTTCCACGAGAAGCCATCCTGTCTATTTCTGCAGTACCACTAAAATGAGCGCATCAAAGTCAAAACACGAGACAGAGAAGTCGTTTGCAAACGGTAAGTAGCTTATTCCTACGATCTTACAGTTATTTCGCAGTAACCTAATATTTGGCCTACACGTACTACAATCTCCAAACATCTGAACCGAACAAACACAATCTCTGCCGGTTTACAAATGCTTGACACTTGCGATACTTAGAAGTCAGAAATCATTGTATGTGTAGTCTTCGCTTACGATCAGGACTTCGCGCATTGTTTATTTATGCCAATACACACATATTTAATTAAAGCAGCCGTAGGCCTATGCAGTAGTTAATTAATAAAGTTGTTTTTTTATGGGAGGAAATCTCACTCGGTAGTCAAACATTTCGACCTCGTATTATCTGCTAAGTCATGTGCCAATGTGTTGTGTAACTGGGCTTAGCCTTGTAGCGTAGGCATATCGAACTGTAGTCGGAATATAGACTATTGCGATGTCACTACTAACTCTGGTTGTAAACCGACTATTCCAAATGAACCCCGTAGAGGCCTACGCATCGTGTTGGAACGTGTGATTTGATATATACGTTCGGAGAGTGTGTATTAAAATGTAAAAAAAAAGAAAAGAAAAAAGAAAAAAAAAAAGAGCGCCTGTGCGTGAGGTTACCATGGATTGATCGCGTGACATATTCTGATTTTTGTCATGTGGTTGATTTTATTTTTTTGGTTTACTTACTCTCTTCTAGGAGATGTCGATTACTAGGGGTGACGATTGAGGCTGATATGACTATTGTAATAGTATTGCGATATTAAGAGACTATTGCGATACTATTGCGATATTTTTGTAATTTTTTTAAACACATCTAAAAAAGCCATAATGAAGAAAAATAACTATTTCAAACAAGTTAGTATAAAACTTGTATATTTCTACGTGATATTTCTTTGTTTGTTTAACAAATCTCAAATGCTTCAATGTACTACATGTATATACTATTTGTTTGGCACCCTTGTCTCTCTGCATG
>JARDVA010506957.1:0-13701 GCA_030265315.1 Mopalia swanii | reverse complement strand
AACCTCAGGTGTGTGTGACACCAGCGGGTGTCAGGTGGGCTGGAGTGGACCCAAGTGTAATAAGCGTGAGTATATCTTGTCTGTTGTATGCGTATAATCGTCTCACAAAATTTCTGCTTATTAACACATCAGATGTCTAAGACATTGATTGTTCTATGTACTCTTTGGTTTAATTAGGGATTTTAAAAAAAAAATCTTGTGGACAGACTTTGGATTAAATTTTACTGTGTAGAAGTTATTGTTTTATAATCCAGACTTGGTTGTTGACACACTATAGACTATAGAAGGATAAAAGGCTACTGGTTGCTCCGGTGCTCTCAGGGCGTACGGCAACATGGAGCCAATCTTTTTGTGATGTCTTTGTTTTGTAATATATTTCCTTAACCAGTTGGGCTGACACAACACCTCATGAGTGAAATAACCTGGAAAACAACTCACGCTTGTATTGCTTATTGTAAACTTTGTTAGCCAAACATACGGATGGCCGCAATTTATTCAACTTAGATGTAGATAGATATGAGTAAACACAGGTTGAATACTGGTTTCATCAGATCGATGGGAGCCGCCAAGTTTGACCAAACTGTATACCTGTCATAAGGTAATACACTGAACGTAGAGCTATGAATAGCAGAAATCCATCAAGAAAAGATTATTCTTTCTTTAAAATGTATTATTATTCTCATTTCGTGGAGGACTATATCGTTAGGTGATTTTTCGAGGTATCCTCACAACTTTCCACCATATTTATTATTTAAGTAAGGCATGGTACATGTAAGAAGTTGATAATCCATCTTCATATACTAGTATGAAGCGTTCAAGAGCATTACTGAAATGAGTCATCTTGTCTGTTTTTTCTCCCAATCAGAATGTCCCCTGGGTATGTTTGGAGATAGCTGTACAAAGGAATGTGGTCAGTGTACCAATGGGGCGACCTGTGACCCAGAGAGCGGGGCATGCCCCAAGGGGTGTCAAGATGGGTGGACTGGGTCAGATTGTACCAGCAGTGAGTATCAATATAACCCTTTTGTTTGTGTTTGGTTGATAATTTTACAATGCACTTCAGGTTATTTCACTCATTTGCTTTTAAGAGCACTCCCAAAGCTCCTGATTGGCTACGTTTGAAAATATCCGCAGAATCAAGCAGTCTTGCACCAAAAGCCAATTTCTGCTTACCTCCCTTACCTCAGTGTTTTCTGTTGTTGATATAATGAGTAACAGTTATACGATGCCTCGAGTTGCAAGGCTTTGGGGCTGAAAAAATCTCACTGCCAATGTTGGATATACATGTAAACGGATTTATAAACTATATGATTTTTAAATGTGGAATACATAGTCAGAGATTTTTTCGTAGTCTTTTTCTTGATTTTTTATACAAAAAACTGATCATTATAAGTCATCATCATATAACGACTGAAGTGAAATACTCTTAAATGCCATTCCAAAAACATTACCTGTATCAAAATAGCACATCTCTAAAAAAAATTTATATTTTACTATCCTCTGCAGTTTGTAAACGAGGATTTTATGGAGAGGACTGTGAGATTGCCTGTGGTGTTTGTATGGAAGGCATGGCGTGCCATCATGTCACTGGTGAATGTCCAGGGGAATGTGCCCATGGGTACTCCGGACCACTATGTCAGAGTGAGTTTAAAGTTAGAAATTAAACACAGGAGCTAAATGTAGAGTAATTAGCTACAGTACAGCCACATTCGAACTATATATCAAGCATACAGGATCACCCCGCCATCATCGACTGATGATGCGGAGACCTTCTATCTAGCATCCATCAAGACGTTCAGTGTAAAATGATGGTCACTGTTAACAGATGTATCTAATTTACTTCCTGGTGCTCTCTAAACTAAGAGGCAACACGAAGCCAATCTGTTTGTGGTGTCTTTTGATGTGTTGTGTTTGTTGCCTGTGGATTAAACTTAAGTGGAAGATTAAACAAATAGTGAGTGTGACTCACTTAATCCCGACGTGAATGTAATTTTAGTGCAACACCATTGCATTTCCAAAACCCTGTGTTAATCGGTACATCGTCTGGTATATGGACATTACTATCATTATGTTGCCATAAAAAACAGAAATTTGATTGAAATGGCCCCATTTTAAATAGACCAATACGTTTCCAAATTTTAAAGCCGGCGGTTGGAGGGAGCTTCATGTTGCCCTGGTGCTCTCAGAGCGAAAGGGGAACAGGAAGCTGATCTGTTTGTGGCGTCTGTAGTGTATCCTGTTATAATCCTGTCTTTGTTTGTTGCCAGTGGTGTCGAGGGTGGTTTCTTTCACCCATTGGGCTGGCACGTCAACATATAAGTGAAATACCCTTGAGTACAACGTTAAACCCCAAACAAACAAACAAACAAAACAATCCAAATTTTAAAAAACCTGTGTTAAGTGATGTTGTTCACACCCTCTAGACAGATGGACGTCGGGACATATCCCTACAGCATAATATGCCAAAGGGATAACATATAATTAGGTGGTGGAAAGTGTTTTGGAATCTCAATTGATTGCTGAACCAACATTTTGCAAAACGCTGCCCATTTTGTGCTTGCAGTGATTTAACGTTATCCAAAAAACAATCTGGTATTTTGTTTTCCAGAGAAAGTTCTGATCGACCCTACAAAGAAATTACTGCTATCCGTTGTCTTGGTGACAGGAACAATAGTATTTGGGTCACTACTCGCTTTTATTGTCTGCATGGTAACACGATGGCGACAGGATGTTATCCAAGATGACGGAGAACAAGATGAGAAAAGGCTAGAGAGACGAACACCACTTCTCAGGAGACTGGATAGTGGATGAAGAAAGTGTTTTGTGATATGGATTCAGTCAACATCAGATGTTTTATTGAATTGGCGTAATGCAATACCACACAGCTCTGATGTTAGATCAACAGGATTAAATCCCAATTACAGATCATTAGCCAGCTTAAGTTGGTGAATTTACTACCCACAGTAACTATTTTTATTCCATATTTTCAAAGACATAGATCTGTATTGCACTTGCATTCGAATAAGTATAGCCGTTAATTTAACAGGCGGGACTGACGTCATTGTTTAAAAACGCATTCATGAGCAAACGGAAACATTGGTGACAGAAAGTATCTGTAATGACACTGCATATACACAAGCTTGGTCGTTCAAGCGTAGTTTTAATCTGTTGTAATCAAAATAGCTCTTTGACTAACACATACATTTAGCCGTTTTTTAATACCAGTAGTTTCGCTTGGGGACGGAACTTTCAGTTTTGTGTGAAGCATCCACCAGTGCATGCAATAGGGAGACCTATCAGGTTTTCGAACAATGACGTTAGTTCCTCTTTTATATTAACTAATTAACAGCTATGCTAATTCGATTGCAATACAAATGGTTGAAAAAATGCAATATAATTTGGGTAAAAAATCAGTGGTCTTTAATCGCAAAAGAGCTGTATCCATTTCTCTGTCAAGTAAAGTCAACAACAGGTCTTCATTCCTCTTTGTATTAATACAAATAAAAAAAATATTTACATTAGCTTGTATCACACTTATTATAGTTTGTATGGGAAGACAACTCTTTACAATCATAACTGTATACAATAATAGTCCTTTCTGCAATATCTAAAATCAATATGGTCATTCTGTCTCCTTCCCAACTTAAGGGTATCATAGGTCAAAGACATGACCAGCAACTGGTCACATGTTGTTGATATGTATCTACATGTCCAGTCAATTGAGGTCATCTTGGTACCAGCACAGACCTGATACTTGTACAATGCGAAGCTGGCAGCCTCACATTCTTGTTGACGGCTATGATGAATTAGTTTCATATTCTAATGTAGAAAGAGAAACTTATCAAATTTTATTGCTTGAAGCAGTTGACACAGGAGGTGTCCCCCACTGTTTTAACAACAAACCGAGACAGAAGGTCACTTTCAAAATTTTAACAGTCGGTAATTTTGATATCCCTGTCAAACATCAATGAGATCAGTATCCAGTTTAGCTGACCAGGCCACTAAATCATCCACTTCCCCCTCCCACGGTTCATCTTTGTTGGACTGTGGAACGTTAGACACACCTTGAACTGGAGTGGCTGTGAAGGAAGAAAAGCAAAGTAGTTTTAATATAATACAGCTCAAGATGCAGAGCAAATAAATGTTGATCCTGCACAGAATTGGAAGGAAGCTTGTGGATGACCGGGTGGTTTCCTTCACCCAATCAATCAAGATCTTTGAAAGGGGTCAATTTCATAATTAAAAAGATGGCTTACAACTGGGATCCAAAAGAGTGTTAAAACTCTGTAGATATTTCTTCCCTACACAACTTTTGGAATTAAGCAGCATTCTTGTTCACAAATTTAAAGATTTAGTACCGGCGGGGTTTCCTGTTCAAGACCCAGCCAAATTGTTGGGTACTTTTATTGTCCATGCATTACTTTTACTAGGAGAAGGAAGGACTTGACATGTGGGTTATAAATTCATTGATCTTAAAGCAAATGCATGTATCGATTTTTAACAGTTTGGGTTTTTTATACGCCCGATGAAAATCGGTCGTATTATGGTCCGTACGTCTGGCTCCAATCCGTTTCCAGAGCAGAAAACTATAAAGCCAATCTTAATGGTTAATGTGCCTGCCAAGATTTATTAAGATTGGCTTTATAGTTTTCAAGTTCTACTCCGAAAACAGATTAGAGACGGACTGATTTTTAAAATGATGAATCCGTTATAGCAAAAGGCACAACTACAGTTAATGGTTAATGTGCCTACCAAGTTTCATTAACTGTATTTTTGCCTTTTGCTATTACAGATTCATCATTTTAAAAATCTGTCTGTCGTAGGGCTCCAATCTGTTTCCTGAGCAGAACTCGAGAACAATAAGGCCTCTCTTGGTAGACACATTCACTATCGATTGTGCCTTTTACTATAACCGATTCAGCATTTTTTTTAGAAGACTTAGCCAGAAGTAAATTTTGTTTCCGGAGCAGAACTCCATGATACTTGGTAGGCCAATTAAATGTAGTTCTGCCTTTTGCTATTACGGATTGATCATTTTAAAAATCTGTCCGGATCGTTACCATACTTTGACTGATAATCAATTTCCCTCCTTCCTTAGAACATGGCATGTTGCTAACATTGTCTGAAAGGCCTTGGGTTACCATGGTCACCCCACGAGCGTGTATATTGGGTTTACTAAAACTCTTTGTTTAACATACCTGGTGGCATTCTCGGAGGCAGGTAAATTTTCTTCATCTGATTAATCCTCTCTAGCTTAGCAGCTTTTTCGTCCAGTTGTGAGCGCTTGGCTCTAAAACGACCATAGATCAATCCATTGTGCCTGTAAGTGGACAAAGAAACACAGGTAGTACAAAATCATACATATATGGGTTTTATCTTTTATGAGGCAAAAAATGTTAATGTTCATCCAGTGGTACATTAGTATAATTACACCTATAGTGGTCTTAAAAAGCAAGAGGGTGTTTTTGGTGAGAACAATCTTATGTTGCTTACGATGTTTTAACTGACGATAGCCTGGCTTGCTTGTTTGGGGTTCACCATACCTATGGTTTATATTTCACTCTATGATCAACAGGAACCTCTCAAAAATAGAGCGATTGGCTATTTTCCACCAGCACAGTGGACTGGTAGCCATAACTTTTTTGTTCCAATAATCAACGCTTGAAAACCATCCCCGATTGAGGTTAAGCTTTATTTATTAACCGCTGTCAGCGGCTTGCCGGATGCAAAGAGTTAATGCTACATTTAGCTGTGTTGGCAAATGAATACTCCTCCAGTGATATGCAAAGACAGCATGACTTGGGACACACTACCCTACTAAGATTATTTAAATATATGACGGCCTGCCAGCCGATGGGTGAAATAAATTACCATTGGCAACAAAGATAAATACAAGGACATTGGCTTCATGTTGCACCAGGTAGCTCCCTCCACATGACAGAACTTACTCATCCAGCTGTTTGTTGATCTGTTCCTCTATCTCATCTTCTGTTAATCTAATGTGGTTATTCTTCATGGATTTGGTTCCAGCATTTGTCTCTGAACCTAGAAATGAATTTTGACCAGTTATCTTTGTACGATTGATAAATAATTGTCCAGGGTATTTCACTCATTATGGGCGAGACAATTTTGAGCAGATGGTGTGATCGGAGTTGATTGATTAGGGTAGATAGTCATACTCAAGGGTATTTCACTTATGACGACGGATAGTACACTTCACTCTGTTCGTTGCTTTATTACGGAGGAAACCGTACAAAAACGATTGCCAGAGCCACATCGTGTCGACAGGCGGACTCGACCCTGTGAACAGTAAATTGGAGTAAGCTAACCAGTAAGCTGCGATCCTCACTTTAAAAGCATAATTATTGAGCCTTGCTAGAAGAGAGATACACACTTCTACCAAGCATGTGTTTTGTCATGATGACAAACTGCCTCCGTTGCTGAGTGTCGTGATTGGATATAAGCTACACATATTTCATAAGGCAGGTTCCTACTACAACAATCTGTTCTGCAGCTGGAGAAATTTTTCTGGTGGGGCTCAACACCGGGTTATTAGTTTATTTGTGGTACTCAAGGGTATTTCACTTGTAGGATGTGATTTATCAAAATATCTTCATTTTCAAGTTTCACTTCAATAAAGAGATGATCTGCCTTTATGCAGCCATCAACTGAATAGGTTTGATTGGGGTTTAAAGTCATACTTACAGTTATTTCACTCATATGATGACATGCCAGCCCAATATGTGGAGAAAACCACCCTTGGCAAGTTGCAATAAACAAGACAGAACCAATCACACGGTGAAGGGATAATATGGCTTCAATAAAGACAACCCGAAGATCTCTCCCAACCCTCCGCTTGAAAATCGATAATTGTCATTTTGAAATTCTTTGTCCCCAGTGGATGCAGTCAATTTTTTCTTAGTCTTTTACGCCATGCTTAAGGGTATTTCACTTATATGACGGCGGTGTATTCCAACAATAATTGACACTAGCACAACCAAGATGTGAAGCGTGTCCAAAAGCTAATTTTCCTCCAGTGCTAAGTAAATACAGCATTGCTACTCTTCAAACAAACTGTCCTTAGCCAAAAGGCACTGTCTTTTTAAAAAAATATATTTAATTAAAATGATCACTCACATGAACATGGCCCGTTAGCATCTGGTTGTGTTTTAGAAGTTGCGATGTCTCTCCATGTGCTGTGATAGTCCTCAAAGGATAGTCGTGACACTCGTATAGGCGGTGGAGTGGTGGGTTTAGACGGAGGTTTTTCAGGGGTGGGCATACAGGGTATTCTAGTACTCGATGTGCTCTCTGTCAAGTCTGCACTCAAACCATCTATTATAAAATAGAAGAAATGTCACAATAAAAGGATTGATTCAGCTGTGCTTAATGTTATTTCATTTGTAGGACAGTGGAGCATTCCAACAGTAAATAGCTGGACTATTAAACATAGATGCGAATACGTATCTTCTAATGACTATATAGTATATAGAGATACAAGGCGCTGCTGTACCAAAACTCTAGAAATAAGGTCTGCTTCTGACTAATAAATAACGTCGAATCCGTATGACCTAATAACGGAGGGAGACATTTTTTAGCGAGTGTGGTACTGCTGAGAAATCATTGATTTTGACATGAAAATGGACGACGAGTGGTTCATTTATGTGTCGGTCTAACCCCAAAGTGTTCAAGTAAGAAAACGAGAGGATTTAAGTCAGAGTAAGGCCATGTAATTTTAATATTAAAATTACATGGCCTTACCCTGACTTAAACCCTCTCGTTTTGCAATATATTGCATTTGTTTGATTGAGGTTTAACGTCATATTCAAGGGTATTTCACTTATATGACGACGGATTGTCCTTGCCCAATTATGGTGGAAAACCGAGAAGAAACCTCGTAAAAACCACCCCCGCAATTGCCGGAGCCACATCTTGCGACTAACTCATATACCTGAGGGTCGACAGACGGACTCGATCCTGTGAACTGTACATCGAAGAAGGCGTTAGAAAGCGCACTCGCTAACCACTACACCACGGCCACAGGCTTAATATATTGGAAGATAAAGTGCCGAACAAGGTTATTTTACTCTTATAAAGGCATGCCCAACAGCATACAAGACATTCTTCCAAACCTACTTCTCTCAGCCAGAGAACTGTACTATCGTTTCACGAATGCCAGTCCTGTGGATGAAGGAAACCACTTGCAAGAAAAACCCAGATAGTATAGTATGAGACGAAAGTTAATAGACAGATTTGGTTAGATTGATCAGTTATTAACCTAGTATTGCAGTTTGTTTCACTCTGTTTAATGGGTATTTCAACAATAATTGACACTAGCACCACCACGTGTAGGGTTTTCATAATGATAGAAAGTTAATCTTCCTCCAGTGTTAAATAAAGACACCATTGCTACTCTCCACAGAAACTACCCTTAGCCCGAAGAAAACATCCTTTGATTTGACTGGCAAGAAAAAAAAACAAGACCGGACAATCACAACACGAAACACAAAAATATCCCAAAAACCTCTGCTTATGTTGCCCCTTAGCTCTGAGAGCACCAGGGCAACAGGAATCTCTAATTGCCGGTTGATAAATAAGAGCTATTGTTTCTTACCCTCGACTCTCTGACTGGCCACCACACAATCGAGGACCATTTGTCTGTAAGCCCGTGGTGACCTCTCAATCATTTCTGCAGCAGCCATGTTTACAGCATTGTCCAATATCGGGTTTGACAACATCATCTATAATAGAAATACAGGAGCACAATAAACAAAACGACATTATGATACATTAACTAAGTTTATTTGTTTGATTGAAGGAGAGTTTAGACAGAATTAAACGCTCTTAGGGGCAAAAATACAAAAAACACACCCTGATGTCAGTAATATCACACTTGGAATAGTGTTAAAGCATCGAGGCAATTTTCAAATCTCCCACAAAACTTCATGCAGTATGTTTAACTGATAACCTCCATGTGTTGAATGTGAGAGAGACTAAATTATCTCCCTTGGAAAAGACCTCCTTTATGGATTCTCAACCTAGATTTGTTTGTTTGTTTGATTGGGGTTTAACGTCGTACTCAAGGGTATTTAACTTATATGACGAGGGATTGTCCACTTCACACTGTTCCTTGCCTAATTATGGTGGAAAACTGGAGGGAAACCTCGTAAAAACCACCCCTCACTCATACACCTGAGGGGACAGAGGGAATCGATCCTGTGAACAGCACATCGAAGTAGGCTTTAGTAAGCGCACACGCTAAACACTAAGTCACAGCCGCTGGCCTTTTCAACTTAGAACTGGTTTATTGAAGAGCAACATTTCAGTGTAGATACTGGCACCATTCTTAAGACTCATGGCATACTTTTCAGTTTCTCAGTAAACTACAAGTTTAAGATCAATCAATACACCAAATGATATTAATGATAATTTAGAGATTTAACACAGAGAAACCTTCAATTTTATTAAACCATGCCCTTAGCCCAGTAAATGATTATTTAAAACCACCATCAACTTGCAACTGACAAGGGGAATAATAAATGATCAATTCATCCTTAACGCCATTTATAAGGCTGGTACACAAGCATAAATTTAAGTACTTGATTAGTAAAGACCAGGACATTTGATGGTTTGTTTGTTTGATTGGGTTTTGACGTCATACTCAAGCGAAGGGTATTTCACTTGTATGATGATGGATTGTCCACTTCACAGTTCCTTGCCGTATTACGGTAGAAAACGGATAGAAAACCTCCCCAGCCATTGCCGGAGCCACAGCGTGTGACTCACTCATATACCTGATGATAGACAGACGGGTTCAATCCTGTGAACAGTAAATTGGAGTAGGATTAGAAAGCGCACATGCTACCACTAAGGCACGGCCGCGGGCCATTTGTTTCTGTTCTTAGTTCTAAGCGTCCCAGGGTAACCTGATGATACCACCCGTCAACCTCGGCCATCAATTGATGCATACATGGGTGAGGAGTCTACATACCTGGATAGACAGAAGAACGAATGTCAGGCTGAATTTCTCCCTCCATCTCTCCCAGTCATCCAGAATATCCAGGCATGGAGCACCAGTTATCATATCAACTGTTGACAAAATAATCCACATTAATATCATGGCCAGAAAATGTTCAGCTGTTTATGGTTTGTTTGTTTGTTTGATTGGGGTTAAACGTTGTACTCAATGGCATTTCACTTATATGACAACGGATTGTCCACTTCAAACTTTTCCTTGCCTTGTTACAGTGGAAAACCATGAGGAAACCTTGTAAAAACCACCCCCACGATGGGCCGTTTATGGATTATGGTTCACATTCCTGTGCATCACAGTGAAGACAATGTTAGCTCACTTCTTTGATTGGTTTTGATTTGTTTGGTTAACATCGTACTCAAGGCTATTCACTTATATGCCAATGAATAATACATAGTACTCAAGGGTATGTCACTCATATGGCAATAATACTCAAGGGTAATCACTTATATGTCAATGAATAATACATAATACTCCATGGTATTTCACTTATATGGCAATCAATAATACTCGAGGGTATGCTACTTATATGCCAATGGATTATACATAGTACTCAAGGGCATAAAACCGCCACCTTTCCCGTACTTCTTGACAATGGAAATGAATGAGAACACGAGATCTGGAATAAGTGCTCATTATTTGGATCCAGCTAACTTTCAGAAAAAGCTAGTACAGAAAATGTTTGCGAAAGACCGTGGATATAAGCTTTTACTTCGTCAAATGTTTCACTGAGGATGCGAAGATTCCAGTGTAGAAGAGAGAATGAAGTCGGATGGAGGAAGATTAGAAGAGTTACAATGATGTAAAAAACTAGACTGATGTGAGTCAATATTCAGCATGGAGAAAGCGTGCGTGCAATATCATTGTGAAAACGTCTGGTACTCTCTGTAAGGTTTGCTTTTTGATTGGGGTTTAACGTCGTAAACTGGTAAGAAACCTCGTAACCATGGAGATGGTTTATTGAAAAAATAACAGTCACAGAACAAGGCAGACCTGCTGACTAGATTATCTCCCTTTGAACTGCACATGCTTAGATTACTGACTGCAGATAACTTTATTGTTCAATACAGGGGCTTAGCCAGAAATCAAAAGTATAGTGTCCAAAATGGTCATTTTGCTTCCCTTTACAATTACTGGGTGTCCAATTTTAACAGTTTTCCTATCTCCTGCACGTTGAAGTTTCTTAAAACAGGGTGTCCAAATGAGGCATTTGTTCACCCCAGGATGTCCATGTGGACGGGTGTCTGCCTAAATCCTTGGTTCAATATCTACGAATTTTAAAGATCAGGCTTAATCTTTTATTACTTTGCGTTTTCAATAAGTCATCGTTTTATGACTTTGACTTATTTTAGATGCGTAATTTACACTTATATGCTCCTTATCTGGTTTTATGTAGACTTTTTGTCCTGCCAAGAGAAGAGGAGTTATAAACGACTTACCATTTGGGTGGAATGGGATAGTGTGGAAACAGACTTGAGGAGGTCGGAGGTTAAAGTTGTCGTCAAACCGTATGTACAGACGAAAAACTCCGCCTATTGATGGAGAGAAAAAATACAATAATAGTCATTTTTGTTTTCACAATTCTGAAAAAAGAAGGAACACCTTAAAGGGAAAGACAACTGTTTTTGGACCGAAACTTATTATTTTTAATGCATTATTTAAGACAACCATTTGTATTGTACTTGCAACCAAATTAGCATAGCCGTTAATTAGTTAATTTATAAAGCAGAACTGATGTCAAAGAGCTATTTTAATATTATACAACAGATTAATATTTCACTTGGATGACCAAGCTTGTGTATATGCCATGTTGTTACATATGCCTTCCAATGCATCCATAACCAAAGAACACACTGGTGAACGACCGTGTTTTCAAATAATGACGTCAGTCTCACCTGCTAAATTAACCCATATTCTTACTCTAGTGCAAATGCAATACAGATGTTTATCTTTGAAAATATGTGATAAAAATAATGAGTTTAGGTTGAGAAACAGTTGTCTTTCCCATTCCAACTAGGTTTTCAATACATCTTTGTTAAAGTGGAGGTCGGGGATGTAATAAAATAAAAAATATAGGTAAAGCCGGCATTATCTCTTGTGTTGAATTATGCCATCTAATTTTCTATTCTTAACTATACTCAGTTTTCAATTGTATTTTGTGTAAACTACAGTCAAATTATCCAGGTGGCCATGCAATGCACTTCAACTAGAAATAACCCTGCCATTGCAATATTGACCAACCAAATCTCATTGTTTTCACACTAGGGGCCTAGGTCTCAAGACCAATGAGTAGCAGGATCCGCAACATCAGACCTGCTAGGATAGGCGCTTTTAGTCAAACAGTTTGGTGGATGACAGGGACAGTTTTCCGTTATAGTATATGAAAACTGACAAAGGCGATGTATTCATTTTACTCTAGGTTTCTCTACAATTAAAAATATAAACAAATGGTTATTGTAGTGCATCTATTAATTATCCATTCATTTATACTGGACTATATTGATTTGCATGCGATCCGTTCAACATGATTCATGTTGTTTATAATGGTGTTCGCTTGGTCGGGGTAACTTCACTTATAGGACTACAGGTCATCTCAACAAGCACTCCTGAAGAACATGAGAATTACTTCTTAATAAAACATGTCAGGTCACCAATTTGTAGCCAAAACTTGTAAGTCCCATACTGATCAATACATATTTTTCAAAATTTCTCTCAAAGATGGGATCTCACTAGTTCAATGGTTGTATTGTTACACAGGGGTGACACTGGTGTAAGGAATCAAGGGAATCACTCTTCACGTTGCAAACAATGACACAATTACAAGATACACGAGAAAGACCTCAAAACTGATTGGCTTTGTGTTGCACTTAAGCTCACCACAGCATCAGAATTTGTAATTGCAACAGACAATCTTTACCCACTTTCCTTGAAAGAAATTTTTGTTAAAAAGACTCATTTATCCATGTGATAGTTAGTTTGTTTGTTTAATGGGGGTTTAACGTTGTATTTCACCTACATGACGAAGGATCGTCCATTTCACACTATTCCTGGCTAAAATAAGGTGGAAACAGAGAGGAAACCTCTGAAAACCCACAGCTGAGAATGATTAATCATGTGACTCCTCTACCTGATGGTTGACAGAGGGGCTCCAATCCATGGCCAGTACACCGATTGTTTGTTTGATTGGGGTTTAACGTCTCACTCAAGGGTATTTCACTTATATGGCGACGGATTGTCGACTTCACCCTGCTCCTTGCCTTATTACGGTGGAAAACCAAGAGTTAACCTCGAACACACCAACCCCGCGATTGACGGAGCCACATCGTGTAACTCACTCATATACCTGGTACATCGAAGTAGGATTAGTGCCACGGGCCTCCCCTTCCATGCAAGAAAAAGTTATCAAAGGACAACTCCCATTTCTCCATATAATAGTTTTACAACTTTAATAATGGAGATGCTGATGCACCATCTGCGCAAGTTAGTCGGAAACCTTGTGACCATCCTGAAAACTGCGATAATTTAGCATTAATTATCTTACCTTCCCATATCGTATCTTTTGGTCCATCTATTTTTGCTCCCCATTCAAAGATATTGGAATCGGTCAGTGGCATCGCATCAACACCCTACAAGACACAAATAACAGAGTTTTATTAAAAGTAAACAAA
>JARDVA010506846.1:0-13703 GCA_030265315.1 Mopalia swanii | reverse complement strand
ACTTATTGCGGAGCACCGTGATATATTTTCACACTTGCCTGGTGCTACTGATCTTGTGGAACACAACATTGTTGTAAATACCCATGTTCCTGTCATGACTCGTCATTACCCTGTTCCTCGCTCACTGGCGGATACTGTTAAGTCAGAGATCCGCGATATGGTCTGCATGGGAATTGTATAGCCTGCAAATTCCCCATACAGGTCGCCTCTTATGTTAGTACGGAAAAAAGCTGGTATTTACCGGCCTGTGAGCGACTTTAGAAAGTTGAATAACGTCACTGTTTTCGACGCCGAGCCAATGTCCACTTCGGACGAGATATTTTCCAGAGTTGCGAAAAGTCAATTCCTGTCAAAATTGGACTTTTGTAAAGGATACTGGCAGATCAAGCTCTCTGAAGCAGCCAAGGATCTGACTGCGTTTTATACGTCTTTTGGGTTGTATAGATTCACACGAATGCCTTTCGGTCTTGTGAATGTCGGTACCTCCTATAACCGCATGATGCGGAAACTTCTCCAGGGTATGTCCCATGTTGAAAGTTTTGTGGACGACGTTCTCGTCCACACGGACACATGGGAGCTTCATATCTAGGTTCTGCGAGAAGTGTTTGAGCGCATTTCAGCAGCACCATTAAGCCTTCAAAGCGTTTCTTTGCGTGTCATTCAGTTGAGTACTTGGGGAATCAAATTGGTAATGGCAGCCTTGGTACCCTCAACGAGAAAGTCAAAGCCATCCGACAAACACCGCTATCCATAACAAAAAAAGAACTTCGTTCCTTTCTGGGACTTGTCGGGTACTATCAGCGCTTTGTCCCTAACTTCTCCACCATTGCGGAGCCCCTCACTGATTTGACATGCAAGGGTAAACCTAATCGGCTGATTTGGGAGTCCGTTCATGATCATGCTTTCTATAGTCTCAAAGAGCGACTGTGTTCTGCTCCCGTACTGAAACTTCTTGACTTTTCGAAGTTTTTTGTTCTCCGAATCGATGCTTCTGATGTCGGGGTTGGGGCCGTACTCCTACAGGAAGAACGAGATGTTTGCTATCCTATCGCCTTTGCTAGTCGTAAACCCCTTCCACGCGAAAAAGCCTACTCTACTGTGGAGAAGGAGTGTTAGGCCATTGTGTGAGCGATAGGGAAGTTACAGATCTACTTGTTTGGCCAGGATTTCTTGCTCCAGACGGATCATCGGCCTCTGTCATTTATACAAACTGCCAAACTCTTTAATCCACGAATAATGCTGTGGGCATTGTTTCTACCGAGTTCTAATTTCAAGGTGGAATGTATAAAACGAAAGAACCAGGCAGGTGCCGATTTCCTCAGTCGAAATCTGGAAGACCCAACCTGAACTCCGAATCCCATCATTTCCGGTCGTTCTTTTTAAGGGTGGGGTGATGTCAAATTTGGTGACTTGTTTGCCTACTCTAATGCCTGGATATGGCTATTGTATATACCTATAGTATTTTCTTCATAGTTTACTCTGGTGGTGGATTTTGTTGATAGAAGGAAACTATGATACTGACTGAATTGGTGCAATACAGCACCAATATCTGCGTTCTACTTATACGAAGACAGCTCCCTTATAAATACATGAGGAGTCTTTCTGTTCCTGGCTTGTGGTGGCAGTCGTGACAATAAGTGACGAACACGTCGCATTATTAAAGGGAAAGACAACTGTTTTTCGACCAAAACTTATTATTTTTATTCCATAACAACCATCTGTATTGCAGTTGCAATGGAATGGGCATAGCTGTTAATTAGTTAATTTAGAAAGCGGAACTGACGTCATTGTTCCAAAATACGGTAGTAATATCATGTAGTCGTGGCTGTCCTCTATTGCCGGCACTGGTGGATGCTTTCATATAAAGCATTAAGTGAGGGTTCCGTTCCCAAGCAAAACAGCAACCGCTGCTACATGTAAAGAGTCGAAAATATAAAGTCAAAAAGTACACTACAAAATATGTATGTAGGTACTAGCCAATCCACAAGTTATTATACTATATATTTAAGTCAAATTATTTCCAAAGACAAACCACACAATATCAAAATGGCGAAACAAAGTTCTATGTGTGAATATCTAAACAATTACAATAACGATTATGTACAAAACCTCAACATTGTGAGCAATAACTTACAACTATCCATGTGGGGAAGATACCGGCTAATGGGAGTCGGAATACGTCCTCGTGCTCGTGAACATTTATACATTTAATAAAGTATGAACATTTTATAGAAAAATACACGACATGTACATGGAGAAATACACATCATAGAAAAATACACGACATGGGAAAATACACGACATGGAAAAATGCATGTCCTGGAAATACCTGTCATGGAAATATATCTCATGGAAAAATACATGTCATGGCAAAATACATGTCATGGGAAAGTACACATCAAATCAGAGAACGATAAATACCGTAGACAAATACATATTACTAGCCAAGTATATAAGCTGTATGGTAGCGTGTTATGATTTTCTCAACATATGTTTGCTTGATCAGTGTTTAACATCGTGCTAAAGGGTATTACACTTATATGATGACAGATTGTCCACTTCACACAGTGCGATGCCTTATTACGGAAGGAAACCTCCTAGAAACCAACCCCGCGATTGCCTACCCACATCACGTGACTCACTCAATATATGACATGTGACTAAATATTCCAAAAACCTCTATTAAATTAATAGTCACGCATTAAAAATGTGTACTACGTACAGTTACATTATATTCCTTATGAAAAATAATTTGACTTATTTTAGGATTATCTCATGCACCCAATTCAACAGGGTGCTAAGGCGGGAAAAGTGATTTGGAATTAACATTGGTTGTTGTTGTTACATTACATGCAAAAATCTTGTTTACACACATACCTTTTATATTTCATCTTTTATAACGACAAAATGGCATCTACAGTATCCATCATACGCATATCAAAGTGAATCCTCACAAAAATGTAGGCGAATTAGTAGGCTCGAAACATTGTTCCCCATAAAAATTGGGGCAGGCTGAGTAGGTGTGAACAGCTTGGCTGAGAAAATGTGGTCAGACAAGCTTGCATGATCAAAAAGGGACATTACTCTGAACTATACAATTCTGAATCATGGATTTATCTCCCTTACTTAATCCTAAAAATTGTCCAGCTCACATACATATCAACCTGGTACTTAAAACCGGATTTTATAAATCCACATGTCAGCTGATAACATGCTAAACGTAAGTTTTAGTCAAATAGCTAGTTTGATTTGTATACAACATATTGACAAAGCGTTTGTATGATCAAGCTTGGATATGTACCTTGTTGTTACAGATGCCTTCCAATGCATCCATATGCAAACTGACACACTGGTGACCAACCGTGTTTTCGAACTATGACGTCAGTGCCGCCTGTTAACTAATTAACGGCTATGCGGAATCGAATGCAAGTGCAGTACAGATGTTTCTCTTTGAAAATATGCAATACGAATAATAAGTTTAGGTCGAAAATCAGTTATCTTTCCCTTTAAATAAATTAACTGGAATTGTTCGAGAATTGTAGATTGAGGAATGTTTTGTCAGGGGATATTTTAGGTCGGTGTGTTATCCCGAAACATAACATAAAATTATGTTAATTCTGAAGGCTGTTTCAGTATGAACTACTGACCTGGAAAATGAAAAAAACACTTATTGTTACATGGATTATTATTTTCGATTTAGTCTCATATTCGAGTAATTTGCTAGAAGGAAGTCATAATAACAGGTTTTCTGAGACACCTTTTTGAACCTATGGAGGAATATCGCTCATTGTGGTTAAGCACTTTTTTGTTGAGCTTTTGTAATATCACTCTCCTTATCTCTACTGTTTAAAATAAGAAAGAGGTACTGAACCACACAGCGGGGGTCTGGTGTAGCGTGTTTGTTTCATGTCTCCCCTACCAAGTGAGGGGGAAACCCTCAAATTCCATTACCATTTTATGTTAATGTATGTTTAAAGACAATTCTGCAAAACAATTTTACTTCTTTTTTAATTTCTTGTGGATATATGGAATTTTAGTACCTCTAATGTGCATATATTATACATGTAATATAGAAATGAAGCTTGATAATTGTTTGTCTTTTTTTTCTCTAATTTGGGACTGAACTTTAGTCACTGATTAACTTGTTTCAATTCGTTATTATGGTACTACGTTCATTTTGTAACGAACCATCTGGTTATTGGCAATATAACCTGAACATAGTCGTAGTGTCGACTCTATCTTAGCATCCTAATTTTCACCATGGCAAAAATACAGCACATCATAACATTGTTTGATTTAATATTGGGTAAACAAACGTCATCATATTGCTAGTAAAAAGTCTGAACAGTACCAGTTGCTCGAAAGACGATTAGCCACTACCACCAGATTAGATCATTAAGAACTTCAATAAATCAGCCATTATCTAGATTAGGTAGAAGTTCATACATTTTTGCAGGTTGAGAATGACCTGGTTGAAACAGAATCGAAGTCCACAGCTGTCATATTCTTACACCATATTGCCAGGAATATGTATTGAATTATAGACACATGTCCGATTAGTCCAACGTACTGACGTTACTTTGGGTTCACTTCCAACAGTGGTCTTTGGTAGCGAGATTGTAATCACAAAAATCACAAACGGCTCGTGTAGCACGGGATCATTTTCAAGATTTATCAGTGCCCTTCACTTACCCTTACAGAACGATCCTATAGCATCCGATAGGATTTTATAATTATCCTATGAGATCCTATGGGATTTTATGTTAGGGAAAGTAATTAATATTGAACAGGGGCACCATAATTATGGTCACATCACTTTTGCCTACTCAGCTTCCTTTAAATGAAGGCAACGGAACCTATCGCCAATGAATATAAATCAAAGCTACAGGTACCGAAAATATACTATCAAAGAATCTATACGCAATATCCTCGGTGACTTTGTTTAGCTTTCAACTTTCAATTGTTTGTGTCACGCAGGATCGCAGGCTATACAGGTGAAATTATATAAAAGCAGAACTATATCAAGCAGAAGTAGGAAACCAGCCTTTACTCAGTCTCAACGGCATTGTGACTAGACCATCGCTGATTTATGAAAGAGCACCCGTTAGTGAGAAATAGGGAGACCTCGAAGAACATGAATTGAATGCGGAATCATGGGTAAATCATGCTTAAGCTATTTCTACAGCTAGGCAAAGGTTATATTTTACCCATAAGGCATCAGTACGTTCTGACATTCAAACTGCGCGAAACGACCGAAATTCCCCATTTCTTGCGCACTATGGCATATGGCGCTATGAAAGCCCTCTGAAAGTAACAACGCCGCTGAGGCTGGGTAATGGCTGATTTAATACTTCTCTTTGATAGACGTCTGATAATACTTAAAAGTTCTCCATTCAATAAGTTCGGCCATTCTCCTGGTGGTGTCCCGATGCACTGATGCTCTCTGGTGACTATGCCCACAGTTGAATTAGCAGTCTCTTTGAACTGGGCTTCTCTAGAGTCGTACATCTTATTCTTATGTGTTCTTTTCTCTGCTGATAGCTTTCCATACCTCTTGGTGTTTTCGCCCGAGGCCATGGCTTAGTGGAAGCGTGTGCGCTTCCGGAACCTACTGCAATGTACCGAATCCGTCTGTCGACCATCAGGCATATGAGTGACTCAGACGGTGTGGCTCCGGCAATCTAGGGGGTGGTTTTTATGAGATTTCCTCTCGGTTTTCCACCGTAAAAAGGCAATGAACAGTGTGAAGTCGACAAACCGTCGTCATATAAGTTAAATACCCTTGAGTACGACGTTAAAACCCATTCAAACAGACAAACAAACAAACGTTAGTGTTTGCTGGCGGGAGAGCTTGTCTCATAATGTATGTTAACCTGTTGTAAGGACTTTTCGTATGTTCGTATGATAGCACATTTTGCTAAGCGGACGTTTACAGAATTTAAAGAATTATGTTGATTAATGTCACTTGCAGACTCAGTTTTGTCATGCCTTATTTAATCTCAAGTCAATTAAGCTGACATATTTTTATTTTTGATTGGCTGCTGTTAGAACCAAGTTGTTCTGTGGTGGTCCTTCAACCATGAATGTTTATACTACATAAATATTTATTACAGATCACTTACGTCACTCAACTCTGAATTAGCAGCAGCGACGAGCTCACTTCGTATGTACTATGAATTCCAACAGGGTCCCCATCTGGCTGGCTTTGGTTTGCAGTAGTTTCGCAGCATTGCTCTCTGGAATTGACCTATCCTTTAATGTGTATGCTCTTATCTTAAAGGAAACCTTGAATTTTACACAAACAGAAGGTAAGTATATTGCTTTTTGGTGTTGATGTATCGATCATTTAAAGCACGTACGTTCAGCTGACCACAAAAGATGTGAAACAATGCTAAACTAAACGTGTAGGTATCTCTCATATACAACAATGTAAATGCTTATAGGGTAAAGTTATTGGATTAAGATAGGTTACCACTAAAGCTGAGTTGAACAGGTATGAAATTATCTAATCATAGAATGGGACTAGGAATAAATGTGACAAGAGTAGTGTAACTCCGAAGATCGATAAACTCATTTTGAACTCAATATTTCGGCGCTTTATTTTGCCATCATCAGGAGAGTGAAATAAATGTGAATACATATAATATGACTTTTTAGAAATATAGTATGACGGTACACTGACGAGACATGGCAATACAAACAGATTACAATGACAAGTATACATACTGATTATAACGACAAACATAATGTTTACAATGACAAAACATAGTGACAGAATGACAACACGCTAACGATCCCGTTAATCATACTGCCCATAGTGACACACATTGACAAACAAAATAGTATGACAAACTAAATGGAAAAAAGCATAATTACAATGACAAATTGAGTAAGGTTACACATTGATTGATGAAGTGACAAGTTCAATAACAGTAAGTTGACTGACAAATATGCTGACTACAGTAACAGAGAGACTATGTGGGAAATCTTTGGGTTGAACAAGATAGTATAATGATTTTAAAAAGAAGCAACAGGTGATTACAGCATATTTGTCAGGCTAACAAACAAAACATGGTGGCACTATTAAGCACAGAAAGTACACATAAACATACTAAGCCTTTAAAACTTATGGCTGTCAATCATAAATTGTCCGTGTCTTGGATAACTTTATTGGTAGATTTCTGCAATTTAAGAACACCCTCAAGTGAAGTACACCGTTAAATGATTGATAAAACACGAAGCGCTGATTATGATAGATGTGACAATGGAATAACAAAAATTAGCTACTGTGTCCTGTACTAGACAACTAGTACACAAACTCGTTTCATGGAGATTAAAATGTTTAAGATATGCGCTGACAGGACGATGACCAGGAAGTAGATTAAAAACCTAACCGCAGATTGTCGAAAGGGTAATACAATAGCTTGGATGTTTCCAGTTGTTACATGCTGCCACTGGTTGATAAAATAGACTTCCACCTTACTCATGGCTTCTGAAGCAGAGAGATCCATAGCGTAAGATACAATAGTACATGGCAATACTGCCAAAGCTAGAGAATCTGCTTGCTCATTGCCAGCTACACCAACGTGACTGGCTACCCAGCCATGTGAAACAAAGAGTTGCAGTAGAAAACAATAAAGTGGCTATTTAATTACATACAGTGTCTGAAAGTGTGCATTTTATAAGATATAATAACAAAAATTACATACCACATTAAATGCTACATTTTAACCATCCAACCAGCCCTCGCCATCTACCTGATTAGCCAATGAAAGTGAAAAGTATTGAGAGGGGGGGCGGTAGGCATAACATTTTGTAGTCGAGTGAGGAGAAATAACGAAAATGATGTAACATTCAGCGCCCTGTCGTATCTCAAACTTCGAAGTTGTGGCATCAATGGGCACGCTCGGGATGAGTCTAACCTTTCTAGACACATTGATCAGAAAAACATTTGGAATTTCAGCCACAACCTGGATATACACCATAACGCCGCCGTTATTCAGTCTTTTATATGCTTTGGTTATACAATATCGAGAAGTGCTGAGATATCACCTCATACTGATCAGCGGAATACAGTTCCTTTTGAGTAAGTTAGGATAATGCAGCTTATTATATTACAATGCTGATTTAGTCCTACCTTGAGAAATGTACAAAATAATAATCTTAAAATTATATACTACACGCATATTCTCTACCGTGGCTTTATGCTTATCATAGCTACTAGCAGCTAAATTCACAAGAGCGAATCTGGTTTTGCCATGATAGGTGATACTATAGGTTCAATGCAATAACCACTGTTAAAATTATCGATTTAAACCTAGGTTATGCGATGAATTTTGTTGTTGTTGTTGATATTTATTAGGTCTTAATGCATAGCGATTTAAGCGGAAAATGCACTATTGAGAACCTTAAATGCATATCGTGTTCACATTTAATATAAACACTTGAGTGGCAATATTGTTGCACGAAGGAGCGTCACGTTAATATTGTTACCTGAAATCCATATTTGTTGTTTGTTAAGTGAACAGAAAATCAAGCAACCGTGTATGTACCAGCCATCTCCCTATGCAAGGGTCAGTATGTGTAAGACGAGACTTCCACAATACTATCCCTTGCTGTGATTCGAAGGAAGAACGTGGCAAATAATTCATTGGACTACGGTAGAAACACGTAGGCCAATCAAAAAGGCGTCAACAAACAAGCGTGGCGCCACTGCCAATTGACATGTCTGTGATGACGTCAGGACTCGTTAATGGGATTAATATCGTCCATGTATATTACATATATAGCCTACTTGTCATCCTGTGTTTTGACCGCCTCTTTCTTATTCTAAGAAAGCCCCAATCTGATTGGGTAGAGTAAAGAGAGGTCACCAGAAAGTGGCTGTTGTCAACTCTAGCTAACTCATGTTTTATCTCCTGTGGAGGCAATGTAAGAAAGAAACAGAGGCTTAATGCGACGATCTTTTTTTCCGCCTTGCCTCGGGAAGATGATACCAGCAGGCTGGCAGTAGAGTTACCTGTCTGAAATTGACTTCCTTGATTGAATGATCATTGATTTCAGAATACATATGCCCATAAGGTTACTTGGTGTCAGAGATCAAATTATGTTCATCGTCTATTCCATACGCCAGGGGTGAAGGTCAAATTAAGCATTCAAAACATTTTTGAATTTTGAATTTTAAAATAAGGGAAAATACAACAAACCCATCTATCCACCCAATGGTAAATGTCTTAAAGTATATATTAAAATGTTTGTTGTTGGCGTATAGAGATATCCGTGCTCATTTGATTAAAGCCGGAAGCCGTCTTGCTTCTATGGTATATGTACAGCTCACTTAATCATAAGCCAGGACCATGTTAATGTAGAGATACTTGCTAAAACGGCGAATACTAGCTGTTTAAATACTGACTATGCTATGATGTCATTCAGCTGTAGATCGATCCACTTTCGTTTTTAAAGATTCTAGAGCCACCCTTATCAAACAAACAAACACATTATAAAGATACTTACAAGTTAAATCATTCTTAAATAAAAAACACTTTCAATTTTATTTTGACCTACATCACACATTTTCACATTTTTATGCGCCTGGCTACCTTGCTCATCGAGGCTGACAGTTTATTAAGCGAGCGTAAGAAGATTGCCAATCAAATTCAGTTACGAAGTACGCATTTACATATTAAACCATGTATACCATGACGCAAAAAGTGTAATTATTGAAGATTTTAAACTGCGGTTTTATAGTTTGTTTTTTTTATACTTCGCAACTTCGCGCATCGCTTCACAACTTCGCATTGCTTCTCAACTTCGCATCGCTTCACAACGTCGCACTTCGCTTCGCAATTTTGCATCGCTTCGCAACTTTGCGCATCGCTTCACTGGTTTGGTTGTAGCTTTTGCATATTTTCGGTTTGGTAAGGTCTGTACTAGACATCATTAAAAGCGGTAAAGCAGTCTTTAAGACTGAAAATCATAATCTTAAAATAACTTACTATTATGTAAAACCATACATTTCTTCTTAACTATTAAGCAGTTAAAATTTCAATAAAATTAAAAAGACTGCTAAAGGCATTAAGAAAATTTTATTAAGAATATTGTGAAACACGAAAACTGCAAGAATTGCTTGTTTGAAAGGAAAACCTATGGGTATAGTATGACTCATAAAAGAAGTTATGGACATGAATTGAATAATGTACCCTTGAATAAGCCTGGATTATCTCCCTTAGATGATAAAATATATCTATTGGCAGATGGTATAACCAGTCTAGCATATGGTCACTGGCCAATTTTAGACAGTAAACAAATCACAGAGAATACTTGTTATTAAAATCTGAAAATAGCCCTACTCAAGGGTATTTCACATATAGGACGACGGATTGTCCATTTTACACTGCTCCTTGCCGTATTACGGTGGAAAAACGGGAGAAAACCACCCCCGCGGTTAACGATACATCGAAGCCGGATTAGTAGGAGCACACGCCACCACTAAGCCACGGCCATTGGCTCCAGGGCAACAGAAAGCTCCCTCCAACAACCCACAAATAGACACAGGGAGAGCTGTAGCTATAGACACAGAGAGCTGTAGCTATATACAGAAAGAGAGAGAGCTGTAGCTATCCAAATATGAGACCACCCTTTCTTGTATGTATTTATATAAAACTTTTCACATTAAATTTTTATTTTATCTATTGTTTTAAAAGTGTCATTGTATTAGTGTAAACAAATTACAGACTATAGCAAAAACCTAGGTAAGGTTTTATGCGTCTGTCTTTCGGTGAACAGAAATGTTTAAACACAGTATTTTTTGTATTTACAAGGGATACTGCCCTAAATGGGAAGAGGTTCTGACAGCTATATCATCTCCGTTTGGATCTTTTTTTGTGTTAAACATTGAATACAAGGATACAAGACAGTACTGCTACTAAAGTGTTTATCGAACGGTGATTTGTACTTGTTTACAGTCGTTTTTTTATTTGTAGTCTTATTCATACACCAGCAGAGTGTTGGCCCTCCGGCTAAGGGTAGTATGTAGGTAAGAAGTATGAAAGTGATTTATATATTATTTATAGCAGTGGAGGAACATAATCTTTCCAACAGAGCTAATACTTGGAAATCCCTTCACATTATTTAGTTGTGTTATTCACGGCATTGTGGAAATACACCGCCGTCACAAAAGGTAAATACCCTTGAGCACTGCATTAACACCAACCAATCCAATCCCAATAATGTATCAGGTACTACTGTAGGGAGACAACGTGGAAGACTGCTGTTAGGCAAGCTTCTTAAGCCAGTCACAATGCTCTTAAAAAATTCGCCAACATCCTCTTCTTGCTGATTAGAGGGGGCGGGATAATGTTTTCAGTTTGATATCACACAACATGGTGGCTTCACTTGGGTTATTCCGCACCCGTAATTACATCTAAGACCCTCACAATAAAATCAACAGCATATTTGAAAATTAAATTAAGACATTGAAAAGATTGCTAAATGTCAAATGTGTCAAGTGGACAAATGTCCAAGTTTAAACTGTAAAGGCTTGTTTAAAAAAATCCAATTATGGCTTACAAATAAGGTGGAATACTAATAGGAAAATGGTCTTGATTTGGAATGTTAGCGCTAAATTAATTCAATTTCAAATTATTTCAGATACTGCTCTAAATACCTGCATGAACTAAGACCCAAAAGCAATACTTGGTTCAAAATGTGACACATTTTAACCGTGATCAATTTTATTTCAGATGCTTGTTTGGACGGAATCCTGCCAAATGCAAGAAATAGTCCCAGGAAAAGAAAAGAGGGGCTAGAGGGGACCATCCGAAAGTTCTGCAGCTCATCCACAACCTGACCAATTTTGTTTGAAAAGCATGAATTAAGCGCCTCAAAAAAAACATTGCGAGAGACAATCAGTTGAATGAGCCACACTAATACTTTTTCATGGAAACAGCACTAAATATATATGTTGTTATAAAATATAACCCATATTGGTTTTGTTCTATCTGGTAACACAATCAAGAGATGACCACAGAAATGCTTCCGAATATACTTAACGTAATATGGAGTTAAATCTGAATTGATGACTTGTCATTAATGTGGTTGTGTAAAGAGTTCCACTGCGGATAGATTGATAATGGTTATAATATGCCAGTAATGGTTCAGTGGTATGTTTCTTAATCGATTTATTGTCTTTCTTGACAAAATTCTACCTCTCCTATGATATCTTTAGTCAATTTACACCTGATAACGATACGGGCATATGTATCGAAACGCTGTGTTCTATCACAAAACAAGAAGTGGTTATCCAGAAATTGTATAATTATGTTACCCCGCTTCTAAATGTCGATCAAAACTTAAATAAGATATAGCAAAATGCTAATATGATGTAATCAGAAACTAAATAGACTCGCCACTCATGTCGAGAAAATTTCATAAGCTGATGTCATTTTACCGCTGTTGATTTTCCCTCATTTCTTATATATAACAAAAACTTGAAATCTGTTTAACGAATAGCACTGAAATTTAACAGACATATAGCGCAAATCAAGCGTTCAACACTTTGATAAATTGGTAAAGACTAACTCATTTTCATAAATATGGCAGGTCAAATGTATATCACGAATGTTCGACTTCCGGTTATTGGTGCATGTCGTTAAACACGGATTTACTTCATGAGTACGAATCCGTCACCGCTGTTTGTCCGAGTTTAATAGCTGTGACGTCATTGCCGGTCAAAGTCAGCAAAAGTGATGTTTTCAACAGTCACCTGAAACACAACGGCTTGTGACAACATACTTAAATTTACGTGGATAAGAGTCCTGTTTGTGTACAAAATTCACTTTCCGATTTTAATTACCAAACTTGTAAAGCATTAAATTTGAAAAAAAATATCAAGCTGCTTATTTAATTATAATTTAATAATTTAATAACATGGCATTATTTATCTCATAAATAAATTACAACAAAATATATAGGCCGTTAAAACAGAATAGCAGATCGGACAAAATATATATAAACACCTTCGCTTCGTAAACAGAAGGTCGACGGTTCGATCCGTAATAGATACATTAATTTTTGTTATAAAATCTTGTTTCCTTCATTTGCAAAATGGACTGCAACACTATTATAACAAAATAAAGGTAGCATTTTTTAGGCCAATCAATCTTGAAAATGAAAGCCATATAGCCCTTCCGTACGGTTATAACTGTGGTTCTGTTTGCTTCTGTTAACAGGTACATGGACCAGCGTGACCTACTTAGCCGTAACCAGAGAGTGCATTGCATTGCTCTCCCAGGAACACTCTGGAAAGGCTTTGTCCTTTGCTATGGCGTTTGCGTGTTGTGGTAAAGTATTCTTCGGTGTTCTAGTAGATAAATTCTTTCAATCGAATTTAGCTGGATTATTTTACACATTGGCCATTTTAACCTTCCTGTCCTACGGCGGTTCATTCTTTTTTCTACATCTCTGGACTAAAGCCTCCCAAGACCTTTCTCCGGACGTGAGTAGTGACAACTGTAGTAGACACTTGTTAGAAAACCAAGACACCCCGTTTAAGGACGTGCTTCGGTCTCCATTTTTCCATAGCATATTTTGGACAACAGTTTTATTTTCCTCTTGTGGTTACGCTTTGGTCAATAATGTTACTACACTGTAAAAAATATTCCTTAACATGTTAAGGAATATTCCCCGAATAAAGCACCAGCGGA
>JARDVA010506513.1:0-13716 GCA_030265315.1 Mopalia swanii | reverse complement strand
CATGTTCTTTTCTCCTGATGACGTCACTCGCTATCGCTGAGCTGTATGTGCTAATAAATGTTACATGTTTGAATCCCGATTTTTTTTATGAAACAAATTGAAAATCGTCCAGTGGACATTGAATTATTTAAAAAAGTTTTTTAGGTATCAACCATTTGGGAAGACCTTTAAGCACATTGTAAAATAGGCATGCGTACATTTGAATAAGTTGTACGTACTGCTGTGGATTATAATTTTGTCTTCGCTGAGCATAAATGCATAAGATTGGGAAAGTTTGCCTAAAGCATTACCTAGTCTTGGCTTTTTATCTAAATTAACACACCTTTAATGCTAAATGGTGCATATCGTCTTACGATGTAGTTTGGGAATGTGGCTTGACGCCAAAAATGTTTAAAAATCAATATCACAGGCAAATCTGTATATAGCAGTCTTTCAGTTTACATATCGTATCTGGTAAAATAAAGAACTATCTACTAACAAATCATTGATTTGAGAATTATTTATTTTAGCGAAATTTATACAGCCGGATGAGGAAATTACATTTAAATTGACAATTAACGTGAGGTGACATTATTATTTACATATTTAATAAGGATATATTCAAAGCTCCGTCCCAGCTTTTTTTTTAATAAACTCATAACCGACGAAACACTTCCGCACATGTGAATCTGGAGCCTTGCACAGAATACACGTAAAACATATCCCAAGTTTGTCTGCATCCCCAGAACGCAATTATATTCTAAGGCGTTGTTCACAGTGATGAAAATTAATGTTGAAAGAGAATGTTTTCATCGACCACACACAAGCGGAAAACGTAGGAATAAAAATTAAGGACGTCTTGGGGGTCGATAAATGCTTTCATTGTTATACTAACAGCTCAGTTTGTTATGACGACATTGTAATCAAGGTAACTGCAACCAAGAGCGATCCAGAATTGTCTCCCTTGCTTGAGGCAGCGGCGCTCCATTTGGACATTATTATAAGTTTCAATCATTTATGTTATAATGTACATTTGAATGCCGTTCAAAGCAAAGCCTATTATCGAAAATAAAAAATTCTAAAAGTACAATAAAGCGTCTTATGACTGCGTCACAGATATACCTTTAACTAAGCCATGACTGCTATTGATTCATCATATCAAACCAGGTAACCACAGGTAACAAAAATCGATAATAGATGTTTCACATTATGCCAGATAAATTTTCTTTATACATATATATTTGTACAACGATATTGTGATATATTCATATGCTCTTCTTTGACCAAGCTTTTTTTTTTACTAAAACACCGCCGACCATTACAGTTGATTAATCCCACTCTGTCTGTCTGTGAGACGGTTATGTCAAATTTAGCATAATATTAATTCCAAATCACATGCTGTGCTCAAAGCGGTTATCTGGTAACAAAACCCTGGTAACTGTCTAAGTAGGGCGTGTTAGGATTGATTCAACTCAGACTTTGACGATTTTATCTACACATCGTCCGAATAACGTCCTTTTACAGCCGTAGTTAACCAGTTCACAAAATACCTTCTATTTCTGATGAATGTGATCGGAAAACCGGATTCCTGTCGAGTTCTGTTTATGATCAGCGTAAAGCCATTGCAGTACGTTTGTTCTTTGTAATAAAACCAGTCACCCCGTGAGGGTTAGACAGGCTTCAGACAATCCATTACATAAGGTAAAACACTGCATTTCAAGCTTTAAAAGTCATTCGTATTAAGTCTCAACACGCAATAGTCACATTAACATCTTCCAGGATCTTAATGCACACCAGGCACATGCGTTGGAAATGGATCGCCGTGTCTCAAATATGTGCCCTAGTCATTGTTCACATATGCCCAAGTAATCACTGTTACCGAACAGTACCGAAGTAATATTCCGCGTGAACTGAAGCTTGGTTTTGAAGATTTCGACAATAAAATTTACTATCGTCAAACATGAATCAAAGCTGGAACTCGGAAATGGGACAATGGTTGGGTGTTCATTTTTCTAATAAATGTAGAATTCCAACAAACATATTTCCTTTGTGTTTGTTGTATCGCAATCTAGACGAAGCATACTTCATAGTCAGATGCATTATGAACGCAACGTAAAAAAGCACGCTTACACATTTAGTCAGAATTCCCATTATTTCGAATTACGCAAAACACAGCCACGCTTCGTAGAAGAAAACACCAAGCAGTTCCCATGCATAGTCGACGCGTCGAAGCCAGTTCTTTCATTCCGTAGACCGGGAGCGTAATATTAAATCTAGCATAGCAAAGAAGGTTAACAAGCTAGCGCCAAGATAAAGTGACAATGATCCTCCTATATCACCTACAATGCAAACAAAATCTGGGGTTAAAACAAATTAAAAGAGAAAAAAATGTAAGTCCATTTAACGAACTATTTTGCACAACTCATTGTCTATCGCTATATTTCGGCACTTTATTTTGCCATCATCGGGAGGGAATTGGTGACAGATTTTATTTGTATAGATACAGTACAAATCGGTTATATAGTATGTAGTCACAACTCACATGTATTGGTAAAGCTTGGGTCAAATCACTCCCGATGATGGCAGAATAAAGTGCCGAAATATAGACATAGAAAATCATTTTGACTTTTTTAGGGGTTACACTACTTATGTATTAAACGAAACTGATCAATGAAACTTAAGAATAACGAACTATTGTTGCATACAAAGCAAACGTCTATGTAGTATGGATAGGAAGCAGCCAAGTATACTTATATAAAAAAAGAAATTTGTTTACAACATATTGTACCCAAGAACGTTCTATACATTCCAAATCATAGACCAAACATAGTTATCTGTGTACACTTGTCCTATGGCTACGGACAGTATTTTTAAGCCTATTTATACCGTTGTATTTCCTTGGATGATCAGAACTGTTATTTATCTGGCTGTGTGTGTGTAACTATTAATGGAATAGATCGCCGTGTAATTTAAATATATTAGCCAATGCGTTAAACACAAATCTTGCAATCAATCAACATATACATTAACGTACTATGTGTGAATATTGTCATAATCGTTCAAATTAGTAAAATATATGAAGCTCCATGAAAAACAATAGCAAAATGTGGCGACCTGCACAATTGATTTTGATAAAAAGAAAGCTGTTTTACTACTATTTCAAAAACAAAATGATTTAAACTTGGCCGTAAATACTTCAAAATACATTTCTTTTCTTCATCTTACTTACATGCTAAATCTATTAAACCATATGAACGTCTCTGTATTATATGTGTTTCTGTCATTTCTTGAAAATATACGTCTACCTGTAAAAAGTTATTCCTGGAACAAAAGAAATTGCGATGTTTAGTAATGATTAACTGGATTATTATTGAATTTCTTGACAAGCGTCTGGTTATAAAAAAAAGGTTTGGCGACTCGGAATAAAGGGAAGGGAATCGGATAAACAAGAACTTCGGCGGGGAGAGCAATGTACATTCCTAAATAGATTACAACATTTTTATTTATAAACTTTGCATATAGTTGAATGTCTCGGTTATCAAAATTCATTTTAAACAATGTAGAATACATTTTCTTACTGATAAAATTTAGCATTGATCCGGCATCCCCTTGTGTATTCTTCTAGATCAGTTTGAAAGGCCACAATAGCTGATAAAGCGTCGTCCATTCGCCTCATCGGATTTTCTAATAAACGATGGACGCCATCAAATTGAAGAGAATCTCGCAGTATGTTGACTTCATCACGAGACTTTAACTTGAACTCTTGGAACCGCAAAAGTAATGGTTGGCTTAGGTTAGCTAAAATGGAGGCTTTTTCGTGAAGAACAGCTATCGAGGTGACGATGTCATCTAAAAGATTCTACAATTTAGGAAAGAAATCATAAAGTTACTAACGCATAAAAGAACCTATGAAAAAAAACACACATATGACTGACGCCAATGTTAATGCACTGTAGATATAATGCTTTGACCCCCCTATATAATAATCTGGCTTGGTCGGTTTTTAACTAGACCGACTGGGGCTGTCCTTGCTTTTAAGTTCCAAACACAATTTACGCTGATAATGTCAATACCTTTATATATGGCGTAAACACATTAACAAGCCTGAAGTTTAGTCATTAAATTATTTATATTTTGAATTATGGTGGAAATTTTCATTGGACGATTTCTACATGTATCGTGAACAATGACTGAAATACAAACACTGCATACCTTTGCGGATTGGATTTCGTCTGTAAGTCGATCCCCATTCAGTCGACTACTAAGAGCTGATCTGGGGATCTCACCACTTTCGTAGCTGGCAGCTATTTCTGTGAGAGCATGCTGTAAGCGTTCTACATGGTCACGGCTGTTTCTCAGCCATGTCTGCAATGACTGAAATGATTCCTGCATGTCATCTCCTTTAGAATCCAGAAAATCACCAGCTTTGTCAATATCACTGTACATCAGTAAAATACTTTTCTTATGCTTAGCGTACATCTGTGAAAGCTGTTCCAAGAGGTCAACGAGAAGTCTTATATGGCCTTGTTCCAGTTGTTTTATAGACTCAAAAAAGCCCATGAGTCTCGATTTGATGTCTTGTTTGTGCTTACGGCTGTGTCTGTCGTGGTTTTTTAATTGATGGCTAATATTCCGTATTTCACTGTATTTCTTCTGCAGGTCACTGATCAGTTTAGTTGTAATGTTTGTTATTGTTCTCGTCTTTTCGTCATAAATAGCGTAAGAGCTTTTAAATTCGTGATAGTTTTGACCATATCCTAGAACCAAATCTTCGCGGAATCTTCGTACAGTTTTCAAGATTTGTTTGAGCAAAGTTTCAGTTACTATTACATCATAGTCGCTCTCTAAAGCTAGCCGGTCTAATTCCTGCAAGATTGCATACAACGTTTCGTTAATTTGATGCACGTTACCATTGTCAATATGCTCGACAATATCCTGTTTCTCTAGAATACTCTGGATGGTGGCTTTCAGAGGTGGTGACAGGAAATGGAACCCAGCATGATTTCCACGTACAAATACATGTGAATGAATAATAACACTGGCGTTCAGAGACGCAATTGTAATCTTGAGGTTATTCAGTGTGTTGTCATATTCTTTCCTGTGATCACTTAGATGTTTCAAAGCTGAACTGAAACTCGTGTTCACTTTTAAAAGTTCCCAAGTGGTTTCGTTCAATACAAGCGAGTCATGAATAAAAGTGGTAAAGTCCATTCTATGATATGTATCTCTGGCCCGTTGGAAACGAGACGGGAGCTCGGGTAAATCTTCGTTCAGAGACAACACCCTACTTTCTGCGGCATAGAGAGAACTAGATGCCTCCGATAAAGACACCGCATACTCCACACGATGGCAACTTCTTAGACATGGACATTCATCTCTATTTATAGGAACTCCTGTAAAAACGAAATTGATGTTGTAATAAAGCAAACACTCATATGTAGTCATAATATTTGTTTAAGAAAACAAGCTTACCGAAACTTTAACTTTAATGTTGCTGCTCGACAAAATCCACAAAGAATCAATTATCTTAAGTATTCTATCTAAACCACGGCATTGTTTTTAGTGCCAACAGCTGTTGTCTGCATGTTGCTATATATAAATAACAAACATCAAAGTAGCTCCATATGTGTGGCGTCCGTGATTCAGTGGTAAGCGTGTCATCCTACTGATCCTTCTGCCATGTTCAACTTACCGGTTCAAGACCGTCTGTCGAACATATATAGGCATATGAGCGACCCACACAATGTGACTGCGGCAGTCGCTGTTGTGATTTTGACGGGTTTTCCTCCGGATTTTCCACCGTATTTATGTAAGACACAGATAGAAGTGAACAATCCGTCTTCATGTAAGTGAAATACCTTTGAATACGTCTTTAAAAGTGAAGTTAAACCCCAAGTAAACAAACAAACAAACATGTTTGAGCAAAAATGTATGGTATTATAAATAGAATATGTTAGTCAATTGCCAGAAAAACTCTTACCTGAAAAATTGCGCACACAAGTAAAATAATCTTTCACAGTACATAGCTTATCTACTTTGTGTTGGTTAAGATTGTATCCTTTAAAAATAGAAGAAAAGACAATGTTATAAATGACTAAGAATAACACGCAACGTGTAGACAGCCCTTTGCGTATTGTGACACAAAAATGTTTATATTCCCTTTTTCCATGTCCATTTTATACTAGCTATTGTATACATAATAATTGTAATTAATGTATTATCAAAATAATGTATCGTTATGACATTTCGGAAATGGGGTTATAGCGAAGGGACATAACTTTTGAAAGTCAAATACCGGACTTACCTCCCTTTGGGATGGACGGTTTTCCTAAGTGACATTTACAAAAGTGAACAGGTTGGTTTTCTGTACAATCTTCTGTCTTAGGGTATGATTCTCTCATTTTGCCAGTAATAAGGTTGTCGGACAAGGAAAGAGTTCGATACTGTGGATATGAAATTACACATATTATAAAAAATATCGTTGCAATCACACAAATATTAACAGTATTTTAGTTATTTAGGGACACTTTCTTAGTTGAACAAATTCTAGTTCAGAAAATTTTGCAGGTTGAAACCAGTGCGGCAATCGAACCCACGGCTTTTAGAGTAAGGCACCGAATAGCCAGCACTAAATGCCGGCCACCTAGACCACTCAGTCATCCGGACTTCTTTACTTCATGGGCATCTTGTTTATCAAAGGCACACAAATTATTCACACAAATAGCATATTCATCTAAATCAAATTTAAACTACAGCAATTTCGTAGGCATGGGCCTTCATTGGAACCTACATTTTTGGGAGTCGTATTATTTATATTATATAAAAAAAATACGAGCCAAGGAAGCGTTCTGCTATGATCTATGTCAGTATAAATTCACAGGGCACCATGTTTGTTTGATTGAGATTTATGTCTATCAAATGGGGTGCTGAATGGCATGTATTCGTTTCAAGGGTTGTAGAAGATAAGCAAACAAACCTCAATCCTAATTAGAGTCACATGTGGATATGTCCGTCACATTTATTTTATTGTTTTCGTGATTTCATCTACATATCCGCTCGGTAACACAGATCCTATTGTTCCATTAAATGGAATGGTTGAAACAGTACACCAATGACTATAACATATCCAGCAATATGTCTTCCTTTAAATCGCAAAACTTCGTGTTGGTGTTAAATTTCAAACAATTAAGGCAAGCCAGAATTATAGTAATCTATGGAGCAGCAGAATGAACCCAATGGTTCTCAACATTAATGCGTTATGAGGGACGTTAGGAAAAGCCCACAGTGTCATATTCGCAATGAATACACCCAGTCTTAATGAACACTTTTTAGCTCTCGAATAGGACAATTTTAATGACAGTGTAACATTATCCGCATTATGTCGGCAGTGAATACCCAGCGTGATTGAAGTTACTCCTTGCCACTGATAGAGCCGCTTTGTATTCAGCGCGCAGCCTCACTTTAGCCTCTATTGCTATTTCCCAGCCGCCTTATCCTTAGAAATCAGAACACCTCTGATCCGCTTTCATCCTCTCCAATAATTAAAATCCCTGAGTAAAGTAAAGGATTGAATCGGCCGCCATATGGAATTCGTTGAAGGAAAGCCGTCTTGAGCCACTTATAGTTCGGCTTGTGGACCAAGACGTGGGATTGATAGACCATTACGCGGCTTCTCTAAGATTACCCAGGCGACAATCTACAAGGCCGTCGGCCAACACAGACACAGTATAGGAACAAACTAAACACATCAGCAGCCTTTCAAGAGCCAATAAAACCATTAACGAATATACTGATGCCATTGCGTACTACATACAATATAAGTGAAAGGGACACCAGACACTGGGCACAGAAACAATGTAGACATCAAGCTATATGATCAAATATCAGAACCTGTATGCCACAAATAACTGGTACACTAAGCTAACGACACTGGCGTTAAAAAAAACGTTTGCGTTAGAGATTCGAAACTATTTTAACCTTTACGGGAAAGACAACTGTTTTTCGACCTAAACTTATTATTTTCATTGCATATTTTCAAAGACAAACATCTGTATTGCACTCGCATTCGAGTAAGCATAGCCGTTAATTAGTTAATTTAACAGGCGGGGCTGGCGTCAGTGTTCGAAAACACGCTCGGCCACTAGTGTGTCTGTTTGCTTGTGTATGTATTCGAAGGCATCAGTAACAATACGGCGTATACACAAGCTTGGTCATCCAAGCGCAATGTAAATCTGTTGTATACATATCAAAATAGCTATTTGAGTAACACATACGTATAGCATGTTTTCAGCTGACATGCGGTTTTACAAAATCCGGTTCTTAGTACCAAGTTGATCTGTACAAGCGGTTGTTTGTTGTTGTTTTTTCGCTTGTGCACGGAACCCTCACTTTCGGCTTTATATGAAAGCAATCAACAGTGCAGGCACGACTAGATGATATAACTACCGTGTTTTGGAACAATGACTTCAGTTCTGCTTTTTTAAATAAACTAATTAACGGCTATGCTAATTCGAATGCAAGTGCAACACAGGTGATTGTCTTTGACAATATGCACTCAAAATAATAAGCTTAGGGGTTTCCCTTTAAGGTGGCAAGTACCCCTGGCCATTTGTTTAAATAATTATATGTATGAAAAACTGTAAAAATCTACCAATCTATCAAATAAATACAGCTGTAAATTTGGTTAAATGTTATATCTCACCTCGTAACGTTTTATTGCCAAAGATGTATGTGACCCCACAGCAACGTTGAAACCGTCGGCCATCATCCGGGGTGGGTCAGCGGGGTCGTGCACAGCGACCTTGACACCTACAGCCGTTCGCGGAGTCAATAAGTACTCGTACTGCTCCACGTTCAAAACAAGAGATAGACCAGATGACGGACCTGCTTAACATAAAGATGTAACATTTAACGTTACCCCGTCCTTTGCTGTCAGTTTTGTCACGTTACCCTGTTCTTAAATGCTAAATTCTCATAACTATTTCCATATCAGAATCCGGCCACCTTTTCAAATTAACATAAGTTTGTATTACACACTCGCGCGCACACACAAATGGATTCCGGACTATTCTAATTGACCGCAATGCATTTTCATCAACTATAAAATATGAGCTTGTTTTCTTTTTTAAAATAAAGAAGGGTATCCTCAATTGGACCGTGTTTTGGTAAAACTCAAGTTCCGCAGAAAAAACGTTATCTTTTGAGTTAACTTAAGTCTGTATTTAAGTCTGTGTCCAGGCATTGACATTAACGCTGTCATTTCCACACCGGGAATACTTAAATAGAACGAATCACTTAACACTGCAAGAAAACCATACAGTATTTAAGTGAAGCGTCACATTGTGTTTAATTGAATCCATCTATTTTACTATGAAGATGTTTTACGGGGTGTCGGACATCAAACCCTTAAACGCTAGTGAAATCCGGTTGTTATATGCTGTGTCACGACCAGAGGCCCGTTTCCCTTCCAATATTCAACACTTCCACATTGAGTGGCCATCATTTATTACCTAGCGCTATGCGAAGGCACACATTAAACACATTACTTGCACAAGATATAATGACTTCAGATGTGTAAATAATTTCTGTGCTGGGAAGAAGTGTTGCACAAGAAAGTATAGTAACACACTGGAAAGAGCACAAGGGTAATTGATTTCTAAAGTCTGACTCGTTGACAAAACTATGTATACAGAATAAGATAATCGTTTGATGATGTTTGTAATTTACTTCAATAAATGTATTTATAGTGTCGGTATTTATTTATCAATAATATAAAGGTCACCATCTTATTTAATTAAAATACGCTTGCACAAAAATCCACAAACATCGTTTGTACGTATGTCGAGCGTAAACTTTGGAAATGTAAAATGACAACACCGCAATTATACACTGTGGAAAAAATATCTACCGCGTATATGTCTGATTTATCTCATAAAAAGAAATGTTTGCAATATATTTAAGGGCATTTATTATATTAAATCTAGGTACACAATAACGTAACTTCATAAAGTTTTGTATAGACTATACTCTTCTGTAAAAATCTAGATCATTGGCTTATTTTGTTTTACGAAGACCGAAGTACCTTTATTGTTTCTTTATGAAAATCGACAGTATATTTAACGGAACGATAATAACGAATCTCTCACAGCGTTGCTGTGAATAAGTGCATTACAATATTCATGGTTCTACATGCCGACAATGCTATGGGCAAAATGAAATTCGTTAATATTACAAACTATTTTTACTTACACTATTGAAATTTGCAAACTGTATTTTTCTGTCTTCTTGCATAAATTATACAAACACGATGTCTGTCAAATTGAGTTTTTGTTCGAGCACTGTCCGGGTTGCATATTTATAACAATTTAACTTGTACATTTCAAACTTTCCCAGTGTATTCCTTTTCTATATGCAGATGTGCAGCGTAAAAAAAGAGTAAATTTTGGGCTAAATAATACAAATTACGTGTCGGTCAATGTTTATTCTGTTCCTGATCTGTACGAGCTGTATCTCTGTAACTATTTAACTTAGGTTAGTGAAACTTACGTAATGTATTCAACTACATAAACGGACGTGAAACGTATAGAAAACAATTTCGGAATTAATTAAATTCCCACATTACCTATAACAAAATTATTAGAAAAAAAATCACTGTTTGTTTTCATCTCATTTCATACAGCGTGTGACATAAAATCTAAAACTCGATGTAAACAACACTGTAAAATTAATAAAATTCTTTCTTCAACTAAATAAAGAGCGGTATATGCTAGAATTGTTAGACCATTGACAATAAACGGGCTATCAGTTTAATCAAATGGTTGAACTGTGTTGAGGATTTTAAAGCTTGTGTACATGACAAATATTGAATATGTTCATAGAAATATTTACAATGAAAACCAGAGGAAAACTACAGACGCGCCACGCCATACTGTTCGGTAAAACATGTAAAAAAAACATTTGATTCTTAGTTTGACGACCTAGCAGATTCTATGGCGCAAAGAACAATGTAAGGTGCGGTGAAGATAAACTGCACAATGGTAACGTCAAGGCTGAACACCTTCGTATGCTTCAACAGCCCTCGATAGCAGTGAGTCAATTGTTTGGACAAAACCATTGTGTGAGTAAAATGTTAGTTGGTTTTTACAGTCCTTCCCACTTCTTTTTTCACGGGGATTTTCCAGAGTGACAGTTTCCCTTGACTAGTTTATTCTTCCTGTTGTCAGAATTCATCCATTGATCAACACTAATGCATTTCACTAATTACTTGTCAGGCAATGTTTATCGTTCACTCCGCCTTCGGAAATCAATTAGAAGAGTTCTCGATGGCGGCGGCAACTAGCTAGTCCATGTTCACGATACAAGGCACAGTAAATAAAATATGACTTTTTGCCTAGACTTGTGGTGTACAGTCACGCGATAATTCGTGTGTTAATAGCATGCATACAAAACTCTCAATCCGATATATATATATAACATATAAACGTTTTTAGACCGTACCACAATTTTTATGGACCGTGTCGAGAAAACCGTCATAAAACCACAACGTGCTGTTCATGATAACTATAGCCTTGGACAAATTCAAGTTTAAGTTTCAAGTTTGTTGATATCATATCTGCATGAGTTTGTATGATGTTCTTGTAAAATACGTTTGTTTACAAAAAAAATCAGTCATTTTATTTAATTAAAAACAAATGTATTTGTTACAATTATCAAAACGGTCGGAAGTGCCAGATGCCTAAGCTCGAATATTGGTGATTAACATGCGTACCAGAAAAAAGAAACATAGCAATTTGTGAAACCAAACTTAAACTAAATAATTTTTAAAACTGCTAAATTGTACGTTGAAGGCTGATATATTCTTAACAAAATGTAACTATATGTCGGAACATATGAAAGGTATTCTGTTTTCCATTTGTATATACCTGGTTTGAAGCTAGATTAATCTAAGTCATAAAATAGGTCCACAAAATAATGCAAGTATTGTCATACTCATTAACGGCACAAAAATCTGTCTTTTGAATTTACCATAATCTATTTTCGCACTACTTTTCTATGTAAAATCCTTACGAGGCGACCAAACACATTAACGTAACGTGTCTATTGTTGCAGAAGCCTTTTGCCATTGAAGTACGGGTAATGAGGCTAATATTTCACTCACCAGGTACGTGGATGTCTCTGTTAACCCCAGCGTGAAACGTGAATGTATAACACAGCCCCACGTCGGTAATTGTAGCCGTTAAATTCCAAGATCCACACTCAATACCATTCCACGTGCAGCTATACATAATATAAAAAATAATGTAAGATTATCATGTATGAAAGCCTTAAATGTATCTGCTATTGTTCTATTTTGTCCTCTGACTAAGGATAGTATGTACAAAAACGTCACGCACTGGAGGAAGATTGATTGTACAACAGAGCAATAAACTTTACATTTCTGGTTTATTTATTGTTGCCAATATTGTTAAAGTAAAACCGGTCTATAAATGAAATACTTTTCTTAAGTTAAATATTTAATGTAACTGTAAATACTTGTTTAAATATCACTAAAAATGTATTAAAAATATTAGCTGTTGTTATGAGGTCCGTGTTCACATTTATCCTAGTATTTCAGAAGGTCTATATCAGTTATGTGAACAGCCTAGAATAGTCATGTCAAAATTGTATTTTCTTATAACAATAAATTTAAATCTGTCCTTTAAATGCTGGTGTTTCTAAATAATTAATATTATAGGCAAATCATCAGAGTATCATCAAAATAAATATAAGAACATAAATAATAGTGTTAACCACATAGCGACGTTAAAATCTTTCCCTTGAAGTGTTTTGAAAGAAGAAATTGAAAACTTACTTCATGTAATTTCTGATCCTATATTAACACGCTCAGATCACACTAGTGTCTAATGAATTTATCATGTATATACAATGTAATTTATATTCAACATTATTCAGCTAGATACCTTTTCTTTAGGTCTCCTCTTTCTTATCGATGCAGGTTTTTTAATTATATATTTGCCCTCTCATGATTGCTATCAAGATTGCGACATGAACTTACTTGTCGCTTACACTAGTAAAGAATATATATACATATATATGTGTCATCAAACCTTTAACATGATAGAACAAATTATGCATAGGAACTTTATTCTCGCTTTCCTAATTTACCTGTATTATTTTCAAATCCTGTTTAATTTTGGATGAATAAAATATCAATCAATCAATCAACAAATATTGTTACCAAATAATCATCCAAATAACATTAAAAATAATATTTGATGTTTAAAAATTTACTCAGACTCCTTCAAATATATCAGCAAAAATTCTAGTGAAGATTTTATATAATGACAGATATCCATGGGGAAATTATCTGTCATCCGAAATTATTTTAAACCATCTACACACATTTTTATTAAAAAAAATAGTTTTGACTTTATAGTTTAACAAACCTTGAAATGTTTTAGAAGAAATCTCGATCATGATTAAACGTGATGTCGGTGAAATGAATATGTGACCGTTATAATTTTGTATCAAGCTTTTACTCATGTACATAAAGGGAGAATGGATTTCGTTTCATTCTGAATCATGGTAGGACATTTCTCTATATCATTTCACGATTAGCATAATTAGGCACCATTGGATTCAATAGCATTATGAATTAAATTTAAAAGTTACGCGCGAGTGTGAGTGTGTGTACGTGATTAGTGTCCGGGGGGGGGGGGGGGGGCTATGTGTTTGATA
>JARDVA010506402.1:0-13716 GCA_030265315.1 Mopalia swanii | reverse complement strand
CCTATATCAGTGTGATAAACTTTTAGAAACATATATTTGCTCAAATAAATCAACATGGCCAACTTAAAATTTGTCACACTTATTAGTTTTTACTCAAGGATATGCGTGCTAATGCATAATTATGTACATTTTGTGTATAAGCATAGTTAAACAGTAACTGTTATCAAAACAAATGTTTTGAGTTAAAGCAGTGGAACAAAATAAATTACGTAACTGCATGAATTCAAAATGGCGACCAGGGACTCTGTACCTGGGAAATCTAGCATCAGTCTTGGAAATCTAAGCTCGGTTAACATTTCATGGGTACACCTCCATTCATTTGATAGAGTAATTCTCTATGTTTGACTGATAATCAAACTGCACCATGTTAACCACTAGATCTTCATGATGAATTACATATAAATCACACCTCCTACTCCTCCTCAAAACCAAAATGACACAGGCTAGACATGTTAATACTTGCTTGCAAGGTGAATGCCCACCTAATGTATATTGAGCAGCAAGTTAGAAGTGTACTCTATGTGTCAGTACAATGTCTGCAGTGTCTGTGTTGCAAATGACTCACATAAAACAGGAACTGCCTACTGAGCCAGTTTAGTAAATGATTTTGACAAAAATACAATGAAACCCAAGCTATATTAATTAACCAAGGCAACAAATTGAATTTTTTTTTCTGTGAAATTCTGATTTCTCCTCAATGGCAGTACTAATTTTGTGGACAAAAGTTTTGATTGAGGATTTAATGTAACAGTTTACCACAGAAATACCACAAAATAATATAGTGTACAACATTTTATCTAAGAGGTACAAAGTACCACAGTTCACAATAAAAGTATTATAACATAATATAAAGTATCACAGTTTACCATAGAGATACCTTAACCTACTACAATTTACCACAGTTATTTACAATATAAACTATATATAGATATGTACAAAAACAGCAAATTGTCAGTAAAGTTGTATCACAGACAAACATTTCATATATGTTTTATGTAAATTACACATTTTGCTTCAAGTAAATGAAAATAAAAGTACATGAGCATACACAATATTAGTATGTAACATGCGTAGCCTACAAATTAAAAATTTATTCAATTATGAAAAATTATCAAACAAATTATTTTTTAGATTTGTTTTAAAAGTTTTGACTGAGAGAAAAATGTCTAATGACGAATCAACACAACGCAAATCGTTATACATACTTTGAGAGTTTGGTAAAAAACTATACTTTCGTACATTTATTCTTGATTGTAGGGTTTGAATACACTACACTACACTACAAAGTACCTCAGTTTACTACAGAGGTACCACAAACTACAGTTTATCACAGAACTTCCACAGAGTTACCACAGATTACCATAGATGTACCATAAGATACTACAGTGTACCAGTTTACCATCATTTTACTATAGATTGTTGTGGTAAACTATGGCACAGTTTCCTATATCTATCAAAACCCTACATAGATATGTCACTACGGCTCTTCCCATTCTTCACTACTTTTACTCCATGAAAAATATTTTCACGCTCTACCGTCTTTACCGTCAAATTTTCAATCTACAGTCTTGAAGCTTTGGTCATGTATAAGCATGACCTTAATCGCAAAATATTTGGTTGTTTTCCTGTTTGTTCGTTTGTTAAGCCGTCATCCTGGATTTTTTTTAAAATCTGTTTCAATTTTTTTTACCATCTTCTCATTAGATGATAAATCTAAGCTAAAAGATTGCAGCTAGATTTAATGCAGCGTCGAAATCGTGAAAGTTCGCCCTGAAGACGTCATTCCCTTTAAATAAACAAGTAATGTGGTGAAATCCAGCTCTAGAGTTGGTGAGCGGTTGTACAGATCTACAAGTTTTGGTAAGCATTCATCCCACTGTCGTTTTTTAATCTTGAGGTTCAGTGCGGAGTAGGTCATGCATATTGCTTGACACTTTGATCATGTATTTCCATGACATCAATCGCAAACATTTTGGGTTGTTTTCTTTTTCGTTCATCCGTTTAGCCGTCATCTTGGATTTTTTTAAAAATCTGTTTAATTTTTTTTACCATCTCCTTAGATGATGAATCTCAGCTAAACAACTGAAGCTAGATTTTATGCAGCGTCGAAATCGTGATTCCCTTTCAAAAAACAAGTAGTGTGGTGAAATCCAGTTCTAGAATTGGCGAGTGGTTGTACAGATAAACAAGTTTTGGTACGTATTCATCCCACTGTCGATTTTTAATCCGTTTCCCTGCATTGCCAGGCTCATCTTTAGGGAGCCGAGCATGAAAAGGTGCTGCTATCTTTGCATAGCCAGATACAAAGCTGCTGATTGAATTGCACCCAGCTTCATGGAAGTTTCAAGATAACTCTGGGGATTATTGTCAGTGTAGACACAGAACTTCGCACCTATCAAAACATGTGCAAATGTCTACAAGCTCAAACTTCATGCCGCTGTAATTATTTAGGTTTCCCTCTGACTGGTGAAAAACTCGGCTTGCAGAGGAGATAACAACTGATTTCTTTACTTGCTTTTGGGAAAGAACAGCTCCAAGTCTCAAGTGACTGTCATCATCTTATAGATGAAAGAAAGAGTAATGTGTGGAAGTTCTAAGCGGAGAAGAGCACAGGATGTATTTAACTAGTTTAAAGGATTGGTTTACTTCTGGGTTACAGTAGATCTGCAGAATTCGTTTCTTTGCATTTGCAGGCTCATGTTTAGGGAGCACAGCATGTAAAGGTACCGCTATATATGCATAGCCTGAGACGAAGCTGCTATTCAGTCTCGAGTTTTGGTATCTTCCATTCACGAACAGCTCTGGTTTTTGTCTGGATCGGGTGAAATGCTGTCTTGCCAAATAACATGACCTAAATACTGAGACAGTCTTTAAGCATGTGACACTTGAGCGGCTTTACTTTCAAGTTCGGAACTGACAATCTAGTTAGCACCTTGTCAAGTTGTTCGAGAGTTTCCTCCATTGTTGCTCCAAACACTAAAATATCATCCAGCTAGATCAACACAGATTTAAAGCACACAATCCATCAATCTCATAAATGTTGCTGGGGCGTTTCAAAGATATTCATATAGTTCACCTGTCTCAACCCTGAATGCTGTCTACCCATTATCTTCAGAGGCTACATGCACTTGGTTAAACTCGTGAGCAATATCAAGACTGCACAAATATCGTGCTCCCTTCAGTGCTTGTAATGCTTCATCCATTCTTGGTGAGGGTAGGCATCTTTGTGCGTCTTTAAATTCAATACTCAAAAGTCAATTTAGAACCTCATGCTTCCATCCTATTTCTATACCAAGAAAACTGGTGATGCATATGGACTATTCAACTAACTGATAATACTTCTGTTGAGAGCGGACTTCAGATACTCTGACTTCGGACCATTGGTGAGGTATTATACATTTGTGTAGTATTGTTAACCTACATCATCGATGGTGATGATACGATGCAGTACACTGTCACAATAAGCATTGCCATAGTCAGATAAACTGAAAAGAAAACTATGCTTTGGCACCAAAAGCTTTCTGCTGCGAATTGGAAATACTTTCCCTTATATCCATCATCGATATGATCTTTGACGCTAGAAATGGAGTTCTTCTCTTGGACTATAACCTAACAAACATTAACTTATCCAAGTTCTACATTCAACATCGGAAAAGCTAAACTCACAACAGCGACATTTGCAATTGGCTGAAAATACACATCACTGTCACTGAAACTAGTCATCTGAATTGGAACTAAACTAGACATATCAACAGCAACAACACTACACCTTAAGACTAACCGTTTGGCTAATGGACAAGATATATCTTGACACTGTACTATAACGTGATACACACTATCCTTAGTAGACGGCTTGACACTACCGGTCAAAATTTTGCCAGAAAAGGCCAGAACAACAACATGCCCTTTACTTTTGATACGAACACAACCAATCATACCATTAACAGCCTTGTGTGCTGCAGTTTCACTGAACAAAGCCAAAGCTTCACACCCGTTCAAGTGATCTAACCAACTGTTTCTGGAATTCATTCACTTTCTCATCAGCAGATGTATCCACAATAGGATTGAAAATGTTTGAACTAATAACACCAGTAACTTTCCTCTTTTGCTGTTCAAGTGGAGTATCAACGGAATCTTTAAAGCGATACCCCCGGCGGCTAGCACACTTGTGTGTTAGGGGTTAATAACATTTGTGAACAGTCAAAGGTTTAAACAGTCGACTCGTGACGTAGTCACCTATTTTAAAAAAGAAGATATTTGATTGGTCAATATTAGTGGAGATCTACTATTTAATTAAAAAAGTACGAAGACATGGTCGCGTGGATAAATTTAACTGCACATTATGCATTACCCATAGTTTAAGCTCCAATTATAAAATTGATACAGCTCGATTAGAAAATTAGAGAGCATAATTGAACACAAGAAATGATGCCCGTTTTACCTATATGCATTTTATTCCAGCCCGGAGTATACCTTTAACTGTTAAGTATCCCATATTCGGAAAAAAAACATGACCCAACGCGACAGGATTAACCTGAACATAGCCTAAGAAAGGTATAGACAGTTCCTACGCACCACTGATAGGAATGAACGATGACACACACAACAACTCCCCTTCACTAAGCAAATATTTTAAAGTAGGTTTCAATCAATGTTGATACTTGTGCACCTGTGTCCAATGAGCAATTCAAATTATTCAGCCCAATTTACATAACCCCGAAGACTCGTCGGTCTTCTGGCTCGTCAAAACATACATCTCTAGTTTAGCTGTGGTTTCTGAGAATAATCTTACAATTTATTTTGGTCAAACCGCTATGGACAATTTCGTCTAAAATGTTCAGTTGAACTACATGTCCAACATTTCTTAACATTGTACTCTTTGTGTTGAGTTCTGCTGCTACTTACGAAAGATCTCTTGTATAAAAATAAAAAATATGACACAATTATGCGATTCCATGCTAAGTTGCTACTTTCACTCTGGAGGTCACACACTGCATTAGCTAATCTGTCTTTCAAGTTCGAATCTCTGTTAGCATACAGGGAACATCTTACCAAGGCTTGCAATGCAGTCGTAGATCCCCACAAGTTTAAGGAAGCATGTCTGAAGATCTTCGTCGGGGCCTTGTTGATAAGAGAAAAACTTTTGCTAGAGCGGTGCAGCAGAATCACCGGCTCCAAAAACTCGCGATAGTAGCCTACGGAGTAGATTGTTACATTGTTAACACTCTCACTACTATGATAGATATCCCAGCATGTTTTCCCAGACAAGTTCTCTAAAATGCAAGCAGCCTTCTCAACCTTGCTTAACCGTCTCACTTTAAGGTGACTCTTGATATCTGAAATCGACTTATGCACAGTTGGATCACCAGCTGAACTGGGCTGACCTTTGAAATAAGAAGTCGTACGCTGCGCAGCAATGTACACGTTTTACTTTCTGCTCTTGTTTAATCCTGTCGATTTCTGACCTTGTTGCAATGCCTCACCACGAAGGCGCTGAAGCTCATCGGAAAACATGATAAACTATAATAGGAAACAAATCCAAACAATATAATTATACACAGCCTCGAGCATGGCGATAAAATGTGAGCCCCAGTTTCAGCATGGAAAATGTATTTTTATGGACCGTCACATACATGAGTGTAAAAATGCATTTGAAAAAATGTGTAATCAGCAATCAGAGTGCAAAATGTTACTGCCATTTGATCCAAGTAGCAGATGGAATGTTCCTCACATTTGGACAATGTGTAATCAGCACATTTACAGTACAAAACGTATCACAACCAGAAAGTGGCTAGAAATAGAGTTTCATTACGGCAATTTGGGGCTAGATATTTTTTTCATATTTAGGTGGGAAAATGTTTTCTGTATATTGTGTAAAAAAAATCTCCACGTAAATCTTGCACATTTTTTACTTTAAACATGCCCAACCATGCGAAAAACTGATGTTTTTTAGCATTGCGCCGATTATACATCTAAATATTTGCCTAACAAGACTTCACGAGGCAGTTAAACTTGGTGAACTAGTAGAATTGTAATTGTAGAAGGGATATTTGCAAAATAATCTCGAAATTCGCAATAGCCACTAAACAGCAAAAACTGAAAGACTGTCATTCGTTTTTGATTTACTAGGTAAATTAAACTATAACACCATTTTTAGATGTTAAAATATTCTGATGTACTGAACTAATATACCTCTTGTTATGGATATCGGTGTAACTCCATGCAGTTAAGCGGCACAATAAATTTTGATTCAAACAACGCTCTTAGCATTCATTAAATATTGAGTATTTAATTTAACATATAAACTTAGAAAAGATGGTTGTTTGTTTGATTGAGGTTGACGTCACAAACAGGTCGGCTTCATCGTTTCACTTTATCTTAGAGAGCACACAGGCAACAGAAAGCCCCCTCCCATCCCTCCACACTTGGAAAAGAAAGAAATTGTAACACATTACTTCAATTTAACTGGACTCCTATATTTTGAGTATAATGCCTTTTAGTTATAAACTTAACAAACATTATACATTTGCATACAAAGAGATAACTTAATTCTTGTCATTAATGGATAACAAATTAAAGCTTGGGATGTGAGTACTTGGCCCAATTATCACACAACAAGCAAAATCAAAACGAGGATTCATCTTTCTGCAAGTCTACAAAAGTACAATATGATCAGGTAGATGAGCGTCATAAATGTAAGTCATGAGATCAATACTTCGAAATTAACAAGAAATACAAACACATTTTCACTTCTTCTCTTATTGGGCTGCAAACAATAGTTAAGTATGACGAGAAGGATATACATGTGACAACTGAGACCAACTGGAAATCCTGGAGTCCTATTTACAGACAAATATGGACTCTTTTGGTCATATGACCACGATGTCAAACATTACATTTATGACACAGATATAACATTTAATCTTGTTTTACATTTGAGCAATTCTGTCTAAAGTCAACACAATCATGTATACATCATATATTTTGGCATATCTCACTGTATGTATTGTGTATATACATGTATGTACCCGGAATTATACAGATTTTGCAACACTGATCTCCCTGTCCTCAGATTTTTCATTTCCAAGCAAAGCATTCAAAACCATAAGACTCCTATAGATTATGTGCATGGTAATTTTGCACTTACACAAGATCATCTACCTCCACCTCTTTCACATTGGCGTGCCTTGCAGCTACAATGACCATATTGTAGGAGAGATTCAAACAACTGTTATGATAGCGCTCAATAGGAAACAATCTGTCCATATTTACATCCGAAATCGGTTTACTCCGACAGCACTGGGGTGAGCTGTTAATCACTACGGTACTGTAAATACAACACAATTTGCAAATTATCTAAACATAATAAATAGCCGCTTATATTAACTTCAACGTTAGTTATAGGTAACACCACCATAGAATTTGTGTGTTTCCTTTTTTTTTTAGTGTATTCATAAATAACCTTCAAATTAAGAGAAAAAATGCATTTATTAACCAAAATCAATTGGGCGGCCGCGTGTTCACACGTGCTGATGTCATCAGCGGCGAATGACCGACTAGCACAGAATGACGGAATTTGTTGATGCAATCTGCAAATACAGCCTTCTGGATTTAAATTTAGTCTATTCCTATTTTTATGTGTGTGTGTGAAGGAGGTAAAAAGGGCAGATCAATAACCAGAGTTTATTTCATGATATTACTATCAATTTTCTTTTGTTTCTGTTTGTTTGTGCAGTGCCTTATGCTAAGGTGGACACAGTTCATCCAGCAGGACAGTTTCAGTATCCATTCCAGTTTGATGTACCAGCTAACGCTCCATCATCCTTTAAGACGCATAATGGTCAAGTTCGTTACACAATTTACGGGACCATCGACAAGCCATGGAAGTTCGACCACACTACAAAGGCCGTTTTTACCGTTATTAATCGGCTAGACTTAAACAAAGAACCTCTAGGGATGGTAACGTCTTTGTAATATTTTGTCCTGCTTTTTAAACACTTGTCAAATTACCTATAAATACCAAAGCACATGCTCTGGGCACTTAAATAAAGGGCAACACTGCACTCTTTTTATGATGTCGTGAAATTAAAGCAAGACACTTCTCGATCAAAACTGTTTATCATTAAGTGTTAGCAAGTGCAGAAAACTTATCAGGAATATGTGACATTGGGTATATTTTATTGCTATGTTACATAGTCCAAGGGAGATAAGTCACTGTGTGTTTTTGTACTTATACACCTGGATTATCTACCTTGTGGGACGTCATGCTCGCTTTCCTTGTGAATATGGCTGCATGAGAGACCAGATGGGAACCAAAAATGTTTATATCCAAACCCTGCTGTTACTTCATGTATCAGTGATTCCCAACAAAAAAGGTCTGTGTATTTTTCACACAATTCTAGGTAAAAGTTATGTCATTAAGCATAACAAGAACTTGACTGTTTATAGTGTCTGTTATCATGCTGATTCTATGTTATGAATTTTAACCAAACTTTGAGATGATAGTTGTGCTTAACAGTGGGCAAAATGTAACTTTTAGCAGTAGTATCTGACATATTATTTAGTAATGTCAATGGTATTTTCATTGTGGTGATATTGTCAATATTCGTTTTTATGTAGATCTCTGAAGGCTATCCATATGGGATTACCAGGGGCAGCGGGTTATTAAAAGAACATGCGTGTGTTTCCAGATTGCTGGTTAGTATGACTAGTTAGTATTTAATGTATCTGCGTAAAGCTTGTAGTCGTGTAGTATTTTGAAAGATATTACAGGAGTCTCTATTACATGGCGTAACCTGAAGTACAGCTTTTTTAGTCAATTGCAAGTCATGTTATTTATGTAATTCGGCAAGTTGCTGTACAGATATAATGGTCGGCTACATATAAATTAAAAGAAGCCTCAAGTTACTTTTTTTTATTGCACTCATCCACATGGGCTATAGCAATTAGTTGTGTGTTACTGGTGCAGTTTTCATGGGTAAAGTCATAATAATGATATTTTTCTAGTCAAGCAAGGCGTCACACAGGTTAGGTTAGATTTGTATTGTTTTGTCTATATAGTTTGAAATAGTAATGGCACGGGAGGAAGATTAACTTTCCAACATAATGGAAGCTCTTTGCAGCTATTGTCAATCATTGATGGAAAACACCGCCGCCATATAAGTAGAACCACCTTAGGCACGGCGTTAAACACCAATCAATCAATGGAAATAGTATGGATCACAGTCCAGTTTATGACTGCATGCCTTCATGCGTACGCATGGCCTGCCAAAGTGACAATAAGCAATCTAACTGTATATAGCTTGGATATTGTGGTGTATGTTGATTTACATGAAATGGTTCTATTATTATTAGATAGTTTGGTTTTGTACACTTTCGTAATTTGGTTTCAGAGATGTATTATGTGTAGACCCAGTTACGATGACCATTTGTCGAAGTCGGACCGTCTTAAATCTTATGCCAACTACTGATGTATATTTGGTTAGTTTTCATTTATGTACATATGTCTTGGTCACAGGCTATATATGCAGGCTATATATGCGATGTAAGTTAGAAATATTCTGGATATGGAAATAATTAACAATGATCACTAATGTGATGTAATATCACATTTTATGTGTTTGATAATATCGTTCATATAGCTAAAGAAGCTATTTACAAAGTTTCACTGTAATTGTGATGATTATTCTATATTCTATTATTCTACCTAATAGTCAATGGTCTTTAGAAGTACATAAAAAAGCTCTTAGACTTTTTGATAGTTTTTTTTTATAGTTTATGTGTTTAGTAGTTAAGGATAGTGATTTTAAAGTAATTCTCACAGCAGTTGTGAATGATACTTGATATGCAATGTTATAGTTCACTAATTGATTTCTCATTGTCATTGCAGATTGTCGCTTACACTGTCACAAAGGAATAATTGTATGTAAACCACCAAAAGAACCCTAAAAATACTCTTTGGTGTATATCTAACATGTAGTCCAGGTATATCGATCATTGTATTTATATTATGTAAGAGACGTTTCCTTAAAATATATCCATATTCGTAAAGCCTGAAATAAATTATCGTATCAACCACCAATGTGTGTAATCTCATTTCGTCTTAAAAATAGAACAAGAGCTAAAGTGAGTCGCAATATTCGCCCGAAGAAATCTTGCCACAAGGAATATTAAAACCAAGTTTGAAAAGATTCCACCAGGTGACAGCATGTCTAGACAAGAATACACCAAACAAAATCCGACACGACATCTTAACACATGGAATGTCTGAAATCTGTCTTGTCAAATGGAGCACTAATACTAACTAAGTTTGATTCAAATTCAAGAAGTTTTCACATTAACACACAGAAACGAAATTTAGAGGTTGCCTCCACGTGGCGCCACCTATAGTCTGATATACACCAAAACTTATCCCTAGTAAAGTCTTGTCATATGGGACAATCAATTAAAGTTTGATTCGAATTCCCCGAGAAGTTTTTAAGTAAACAAAGAGAAACGAAATGTAGAGTTTGCCAAGAGGTGGCGCCACCTCTAGTCTGACATACATCAAAACTAATCCCAAGCGACGCCTTGTCACATGGAACAATCATACAAAGTTTGATTCGAATTCAACAAGAAGTTTTCAAATTAAGAAACAGAAACGAAATTTGTACTTTGCCACCAGGTGGCGCCACCTGTAGTTCGACACACACCAAAATCAATCCCAAGTGACCCCTCGTCACATGGAACAAACATACTAAGTTTGATTCGAATTCCACATGAAGTTTTCAGATTAACATACATAAACGAAAGTTAGACTTTGCCACCAGGTGGTGCCAGCTGTTGTCCGACATACTCTAAAATCAATCCCAAGCGATGTCTTTTCACATGGAACACACATACTCAATTTGATTTGAAGCAGTTTTCAAGTTAATGTCCGGAAACCAAAAAGTTGACAGACGGACAGATAACCCCATAACATAATACACAACGTCAAATGACGGGCGTATACAAATGTATACAACTTGAGATCATAGAATATATGGTATTGAACACTTGAACAATGTGCGAGGCGGTGTGTCGACGATGGGGGTAGGTGAACTTACTGAGGGCACTCCCACGGGGTCCCTTCCCACGGGAGATAAAGTATCAATCGGGCTGCTGGTCCTGAAGTGAGGCGAAGGAAGCAGCGGGTCCTGACAACCTGCTGTGGCGCGGTAGTGTCTCCAAGACCGATCGACTGAAGGCAGGATGCTCGGGGTTCCACCATATGTTTGGGATCCAATCTCTCGGGATATTCATCGCTTTGAACCCCCGGGCCAAGACCTCTCGACCTCGGGCCGCACCGTGACGTCAATCTCGCAGGGTTGCCTCGGGCAGGACACGACCGTCGATGACCAAAGCACCCGTCTCGTTCCAGTCGGTGGTAGGATGCGTAAGACGGCCAGGAACTCTGCTCAACACATCGTATTCGATGCGTTGGATACCGTATAGTGACGGTGTGGTTGTCAATGCAGACGTTGAGACTACTGGCGTGGGTGCTGATGTTGAAGGTACGCTTGTCAGTTCTGCTGGGTTTGATGAGGGTCCAGTAGAGCTGGTGGTTGGACCCTTCTTTAATAGGAGCGGTGTTCAAGCTGGAGGAGTCGAGTGTGGTACCGTTCAGTGGGTCCATGTTGGTGCTTGAGGAAGGTAGTGGAGGTGGTGTGGTGGAGGGTTGGATCCCACGCAGTTGATTGTGATAAGTTAAAAATCACTGCAACGTCTGATGGTACTGTTGAATTTTCTCCGTGTCCGACAGGCTCGGTCGTCGTAATATCGTTACCATCTCCTGATCGAGCGTGCATAACGCCTTGACGGGTTGGTTCACCACCCGTCTGCGCTGGTGGGGTGAGCTGCTTCGTGTGCCTTCGTGGCGGCGGCGTGTTGCAACGCTTCCAATAACCGAGATTCCACCAATGCCACCTTTTTCACCGACGACATCCTCCTGCGCGTTGAAGCTGATCGTGGGTGATGGTAACGTGTCATGGTCAACAGCGAACTCACAAGACCTATGCTTGGTGCGGGTAGACCACTGAGTAAACAGCCACCAAGTTCGACGACGGCACGTTTCCGTTTCAGACTGACAGCTTTGTTAGCCAAGAGCCGGAGCTGTGTTTTGTGCGGTTGCAATCGGGCCTTCTGACATGGTGTGAAGGGACGTTTTCCGGTAACGTGATTTTAGCACACTCACACAGACACTTCAACACATGGTTGTCAAAACTACGGAACAGGGCACGGGCGAGGTCGGGTGGAGCTGTCGCCAAGACACGTAACGTCTGTAAATATTTCTTCACGTGAGCAGACATCTTATCCATCCATTCACCATGTAGGGGTGTTGAAGACTGAGTCTTGTTGAGGTCTGCTGTTGGCTTTTATACCTTCCGCATGTACACGACCTGGATGTCGCCGGGGACCACGTCTGTGCGTAAACGGAGATGATCGGACGTGGTTTGCTTCTAGCCAACCAGTGTTGGAGCGCCAAAAGATTGGAGCGCCAAAAGATTGGAGCGCTTGCTGAGATCGATCCGCGTAGATACGCTCGAGGGGGTCCGTTCTGTTGTATCTAGCGGTAAGCTAGACCACGTCCAGACTTAGCCCCCCCCCCCGACACACACACACAGCCCTAATTTGAGTAGGGCAATACATAACACACCGACACGTTACTTGGCAATGGGGTTCTTAGACCACTAGGGTTGTAGGTCCATACCATTTCGATCATCGGGGGTTGTCCTGGCGTGGGGAGTTTAAATAGGTCTCAAAGCGGTTGCAGGAATCAACGAATTAAAACTCGCGGACCAACCTGACCACTTGACCCTATGGAAGGTCTTACCCCAGCGTTTTTCCGTCTTCAGTATCGCTTCCACCTGATAGTAATTACAAACTCTCATAATTTTGTGTTTATTTGTTTTCAAATGTTTAAATACGACACGCCAAAGTGAGACAACAAAATTGCAAATGTCAGCAACAAAACACTTTAAAGTTTTAATTTTTTCCACTTAGGCTTGCCACAATTTTTGAAAAGAAATTAAAAATCTTTTTTTAATAAAAAATTCAGATCGAATAAAACTGAACCAGAGATCTGTTTCATTCATTCGCTTTGTGATTGCACGAGTACTGATCGCGTAAATGTGTGTATGTATGAACTCCGGGCTCCAGGGTATCTTGCCTACACATTTTCAGATTGGACAAAATCTGATACCAAAATGTTGTGGATTGGTTGGTTTAGAATAATTTAAGAGCTGCTCTTGATACTTGGTTATGCCTCTTTCAAGATGAATGCTGTATACTAGTAAGAGAGGTTATTAAGATCTTGTTTAACCAGGCTGTTATCAAATGACAATCAATTGGTCAGAAAATATCTTCTTGGGTGCGACACTGATGATTGCCTAACTCTTCAGCCCAGAATCTTGATTAGTTGATGGGTGAATGGAATATATATATAATAAACACACTATACAAATATGTTATGACAAAAGCACAAGTCACTTTATTTCGCATAAAACTTAAATATGAGCTAAAATTGACAAACTGTTCAATAAAGCATAAAAGGTACAGTTTTACCTGTGGATAAAGTGTTACTGTTCCACACAGAGTAAACCCATTGTCTACTGTTGGGTGCGTTACATTGCAGCTTTACGGCATACTTATTGTAATTTCACTCGTGACAATGTACCAGTGAAGTGGATAAGGAAACTG
>JARDVA010506182.1:0-13722 GCA_030265315.1 Mopalia swanii | reverse complement strand
ACTTAGTTACATAAAGGCAATGACAGAATAGCAAAGATTTATTTTTTAAAACGATGCAGTTTAGAGAATTTTCAAATTTTGATTTTAAAATAAAAGCAGACCTTAGCGTTATTTCTAAAACTATTGTCCATGAAGTTTTCTAACCTACTAAACACTGATAATAGTGAAACCCATAATTCTTGCCTTTGGTTTGAGGGTTAGCTCATAAAAAGTTGTTTAAGTGAATAGCTAACAGGCTGACAAGTTACAATATAAAAGTTGATAAAAAGGTGTTAATCTATGTGTCCAATAGGACATAAATAAGTGATCAAAGGTTACACCTTTCGCCTGTAGTACGGAAATCATGTGGGCCTTGGTAATTACTGGTTCAGTGATACCAACGAGAAGAGCTTGTCTTTGAAGTGGACAACATAAAAATAACTTATACACATCTGAGCTAAGCTTATCTAACGTTCAATTTCCTCCAGCGGGACTCGCCGCTAAAAGATCACTAGAGTCCCTAGGGTAGAAGGTCAGCCTCTAGCTATAAGCCTTACTATCTGTAAATTAACCAAGGTAATTGTCCTGCCTTGGACTGCCAAGCTAAAACAGTAGTCTGTCTCTCACAGGACAAGTATAGCATAACATGCATTATCACCGACTGACACACTTAACACTACCAAAATAGGCACACGTGATACATGTAAGCTAGAAATGGCCAATACATAAAGAATCTTTATATAACTACACACACAGCTTTAATGTCAGAAAGCAGGGATTATTATGCAGTCTTTTAATCTGTAACTTTAGACTTGATCACAAAAGAAGCCGATATGTATGCCTGAAATCCGATAACATCACAGGTTTGTCTATTTTCCTTCATATTTTTTTTTAAAATGTTTGACAACAGATCATGCTGAAACTATGGAAACTGATGCAATAGGATGGTTCATAGATTATAAGCTGTAGAATTGCTTCAAAAAAACTTTCCAGAGGCTGCTATCATTTAGAGAAGGTACCTTGTGTAAAATATATATTGCAAAGCAAAGAATGTCTGTTGTCAGTTAGCAAGAACAAGACACAATCGTTTTCATTCTATTAAACAATTGAATGGCTGTAAAGACCCACTAAGGAATTGTAATTTTGTTTGATTGGGGCTTTAACCTCGTACTCAAGGGTATTTCATTTATATGACAACAGATTGTCCACTTCACACTGTTCTTTGCCTTATTACGGTGGAAAACTTAGAGGAAACCTCATAAAAACCACCCCCATGATTGCCGGAGCAAAGTCGCGTGACTCACTCATATACCTGATGGTCGATAGACCGACTCAATCCCTTGAACGATAAATTGGAGTAGGATTAGGAAGCACAAATGCTACCACTAAGACACGGCCGCGGGCCAACTGAGAGGTGTCTTGTTCGTTTTTAAATTTTTTTTTTAAAGTTAGACCTGGAAACGATCAACCAATACGTTGGGCATATGCAAATAAACTTAAATTGGAATATAATGGAGAAAGTTAAATGGCATATCCAGGCCACTGGTTATGTGATTGTTCATTTAGGCTGACCTATGTTTGCACACACCTGGAAAAAATGTAAAATTTCTCGCGACCACTAATTTTCAGGTTTAAAATTTCTCACCAGATTTTACATACGGCGATTATGCTTTGAAAAAAATCTTAAACATCATAAAAAATTATAATAAACAAAATTTTTTAAAAAACTGATATTTATGTTTTAGGAGTTTCAGTTGAACATGGGAGGTAACTCTGACTATATATTATAGTCCATGTGGAAAAATATTTGTATAGGCTTACATAGAAATATGATTTGAAATGGTTATTTCACTGATACGGAGTGCTTGTTCCACAGATGAAGGCAATTACCATAGTCACATGGTAAAGGCTAGGTGTGCACATTTACAGTGTCAGATAGTAGAAAAGATGGTCTCAGAGAGCAAAAAGTTCCCCTTATCGCCTCATAGAGAACAATCACAAGACAAATACTTCTGCAAAATAAGTTGTTTGATTGCTGTTCAACACTTTTCTTAATGCTATTTCACTCATATGACAGCGTGCAAGCCCAATGGGTGGAGGAAACCACCCTCAACACCACTGGCAACAAACAAAGACAAGACAGGAGCAAGACAAGACAGGACAAAACCAGTACAATCACAGGATAAAAGGATATGATAAACAGAAAGACTTCATGTTGCCCTCTTAGCTCTGAGAGCTCTAGGGCAACGGGAAGCTCCCTCCGATTCATCCGCTGCAAACTAAAAGTGATAAATCAAGAAATCTAGTTCTAGTTGCTAACTTGTAGATCACCAAGGTCCTATACAGACATGTTTTTACCTGTATTTATAAAGGTAAATATTAATCTGAACAAAAAGCTGGACAGCAGAATTAAACCCCTAAACTGATTGCATTTCAATGAAAACATGATGCAACTAGAGCACTAAGAGCAACCTGATTGCACATGCATTATTATCATGTAATCGGCTAATCTGGCTTATAAGCTGATGAAAGGAAGACGAGTAATCTAAACCATGGTTATATCAAGCATGTAGCACTCTATTGTATCAATCAAAGAAAGCCCTTCTTTAGAAGTATTCCCAACCAGCTCAATTTTCTCAACTAATTTACAAAGTTGTAGAATCCGCCCAGGGAAGGTCTATTAATTTCTCCATCAGCCAACATAGCACTGAAAGCAGGCCGACAGATGAAGAAAACATATTAAATATGTAGAAGCAATGGAGTAGAAATGAGGGAGCCCTGGGAGCAGTCTATATTAATTTGTACAGATACATAAACCTGCTGACAAAACACAGGGTGGCGAATGAGAAACCGTAAGTCTATAGTATAATGGATACAGATGTGAGATTATCAAAGCTCCTATTAACAATAGATAACATGCACCTTGATCTTTGGAACAATTTCTCTTTGACAATGACTCAAAAGATGCCTATGGAGCAAGATTAATATCATAAAATATTTAAAAACAGACAGTTCTACCAAGTGTTTGAGAGAATTTCAGTTATCTAGTAATAAAAGTAAATATTCACCCAGATTGATTTTTTATTAGAATAACTGTGGCATGACAGACAAATCAGAGTGATATATGTAGAATCCCCATCCATCTGCTGTCACCGAGAAATAAACTTGACAATGAGGGTACCCACAAAAACATATTTGTAGTTTGAGAATCAAAGTAAACTGATCAAACATACCACATCAATATTTATCCTTACTTTGTATTCAAGAACAATTCAGGTAAAACATGACAACAGTGATATTTGAATCATATTTCATCATGTCCAAATCACATTCAGATAAAAATAAAACACGTTTACACATTTCTTACGACATGTCAAGACATCAAAATTCAACATTTGTTTTGATGTTTTGATAAATTACTTAAAATCAAAAATGGTGAATCAGAAAATTATAGCAACATTTTGATTAACCCACAACTCACTAGTCACACACCCATGTTGCACAACATTACAACAGCCAGTTCTAGGTTGAACAACATTACTACAACCAGTTCTGTGTTCCACAACATTTAGTACAACCAGTTCTGTGTTCCACAACATTTACTACAACCAGTTCTGGGTTCCACAACATTTACTACAACCAGTTCTGGGTTCCACAACATTACTACAACTAGCTCTGGGTTGCACAACATTTATGACAACCAGCTCTGGGTTCCACAACATTTAATACACAGCATAAAAAGACAACACATTAGATCAACCTTGTGTTGGACATTGCTCTGTGGGTAACAGATAGATCTGCCCAATCACCCATATTTTGAGAACATGCTGGCACGGTGAGAGGGATAGAGAGATTGAACAATGTGGTTATTTATCGCAATGCATCATATTAAATATAAACAGAATTAGAAATTCAATAAACAGTCTGTGCACTGAGAACAATTGCGTCCTTCACGGTGTTTAGCTCTCCATTCTGGATAACACTAGTATTGATTTAGTCCATTTACAACTATAATTCTGTATCACTTACACAACAAATACGGAAACTCAAGCTCAAACAGTAGCTTTACATTCACATCAATACTGTAGCTCAAGAACTGACTTTATATGTGTTTGCATCTTGAGGTACTATATCTGTGTAGAAGTTATTGTTTTAAGAGAGGTTTTTCATAATGTGAGAGGGGAGGATTCAAATTTATGTTAGGAATTAAACAGTAAACAGATTCTAAAGTTTGCCAAATTTGTTTATCATCTTTGTTACTTGTTATATACCAATAAAAACGTTGTGTGTCCAAGAAAGAAAGGGAGTGACTGCCTGTTTGTTTGATTGTGGTTTAAGTATCATACTCAAGGGTATTTCATGTATATTTGAAGACAGATTCTCCATTTCACACTGTTCCTTGCTTTAATACAGAAGTGAACCTCTCAATTACCATCCCCGTAATTGTCCCATGGTAGACAGGCGGATTAGAACCCATGAACGGGACATCATAGTAGGATTAGTAGATGGACACACTAACTACTGATCTACAGCCGCGGGCGAAAGGAAGAGTATTGTCAACAATTAACATTGTGTTAAACGCCCCGCAGGACAAAATTGTCAAAATGTCTGACAAAATATTTCAAGCCTTGAACAAAACATCTACAGAAAACATAAAATGTAATCAATAGGCTATTGTCCCAAGCCTTTCCTAATCAGCATATATCGGGGGGATCTACTTAACAGGGGAAACATCAAATGTGAAAGTGTGCCTTTTCAACAAATTTAGCCTTTGTCACCAGGTAGGGCCACGTCTCAAAGAACATATAAGAAGCACAATCATAAGGCTGATCTTGTCGATTGGGACATTAAGTTTGTCCCATCAGAGCTTATAACATAGAGGTGAGGAAACCAAAATAAGATTTGGCCCCCAGGTGGTGCCACCTATAGATGGGTTCACATGTACACGGAATGAGAACCTAAGCAATATATTGTAAAATGGAATATCAATCCAAACTTTTCTTTAAATCTGATTAAAAGTTTTCATGTAGATGTATGTTGTAGAGAAGAACTGACAAATGAACTCGATGAATACAGTATACCCTCCAGGCCTACACATTCTTCCTACAGGGGACGGAGCTTTTATTTTTTTCACTCACATAAAATCCATGTGTGATCCAGGTAAAACATTGGGTTCTTACAAGAGGCCAATAGCCCCATAAAGGGTTCTTACAAGAGGCCAATAGCCCCATAAAGGGTTCTTACAACAGGCCAATAGCCCCATAAAGGGTTCTTACAACAGGCCAATAGCCCCATAAAGGGTTCTTACAAGAGGCCAATAGCCCCATAAAGGGTTCTTACAACAGGCCAATAGCCCCATAAAGGGTTCTTACAACAGGCCAATAGCCCCATAAAGGAAGGAGCTACATGTTCTCCAAGCAGAAAATGTAAGATCCAAACTCTCTGTAAATCCATATTCAATAGTGCAAGTGTATTGGCTGTCGTTAAACATGATCCTATATTAGATTAGTTTATAAACAGCCATTGTGTCAATGTTAAGTTGATCAAATATTTGCCTCCATTTATCTCACATACTCCATTAAGTCTGGATACAAACATGATTAATTCACTAATTGTATTTATCTACTGGAAATTCCATAACCAAGAAGCAAACGAGAATACTATTACAGTACAGCATGGATGGATCACCAAGGAAATCACAAAGTGCAAAACATTTTTTCTGTTCTTAGTAAAGGGGTTTAGGTCAAATGTCTTTATTTTGATATATCTGTTGATTTATCTAATGAATTGAGGATCAGTTCCATGAAATAAAATGATAAAAAACTTCCCATATAGAATTTTTTACACTGTTAGCTTACAGTTGCATCAGTAATGTTATTTCATGTAAGTAGACAATAATGACCATTAACCCCTACTTAGTCTGTTTCCATCAATTTGTAACCTTATAAATCAGCATCGGTGACCACTACCACGTATTCATTCAGTACGGGTATGTACTTGTTTTGTGTACACGTGTGTGTGTATATATTTATTTGAATCCTTCAAAGATTAAATTTCAAAATACTTGAAAACTGTTAACTATTGACACTAAAAGGTAAATATTTTTAGAAAAGGAAAGGATACCCCCTTTGCATTTTCTAAAGTGTGCGTTGATTGGCTGTGACAGCCTGTGAGTCCAACATGCCGGCCAACTGAAGACGGCTTTAAAAGCCTTCAGTACAGGAGGAGGAAATGAAAAGTAGGGATTTTTCTCTGCGTTAATAAATTTAAAATAGTTCTTTACTTTTTGAAAGTATAGGATATTGCATTATTGAATATGATCAAATCAACCAACTTATGAAACTACTGTAAAAATCAGCAATGTGGCAATTCTTTGCATTCCTCACCAGTTGGTTGATTGATTGGTGTTTTAACGCCGTGCTTAAGGGTATTTCATTTAAAGGACGGCTGTGTATTCCAACAATAATTGACACAAGCTGTGAAGCATTTCAATAATGTTGGAAAGTTACTTGCCTTCAGTGCTAAGTATGGACAGCGTTATAACTCTTCAAACAAACTGCCCTTAGCCTGAGGGCCTTCACCAGTTAGGGACAATTATGTTTTGGTCGAAACCTTCACAAAATTAACCTTGTGCTCAGACTATACATACATATATACATACAGGTAAAAGTGGTTTGCCTGTAACCCAAAGGTCCCGGGTCCGCACCCGGCATTGGCAAGCAAATTTCTCTCTCTTGTTTATTAAAAATATAAACATATAGAAGTTTTTATTCTGGTAGACTTGTATAGAGAAACAAACTTTTTCAAATTAGTTCTCAAATTAAAAACATATTTAAGTAATAAGTAAAGACTTTAGAAGGATTGGTACAAGTTTGATTTTCTTTTATTTCATATTCTACAGAACAACCAATAAAGTAAACAAACCAACCAATCAATTACACCATTATTAAATAGGACATTTTTTTCCACTTATGAAGCCTGAAACAAGAAGATATAGTATCAGGATACATATTATATCCTGAGGAGAGTGTATCATTACACCAGTTCTCACAAGAACCTGGAAATTCAACAATTTTATTAAATAAAGTTACTTCTGTCATCGTTTTGATGCAATTTACAAAATCAATGTCTACACTGTAGTATTAATGAGTGAAACAGCAGTCCATGAAATAAAAACGAAAGAATGGGACACCAATGAAACCTGTAGAGTATCTGGTAAAATAAATAAAAACAGGGTATATAATTGCCTTCTATTACAGTAAAAATAGTTGAACAAACAAACAAACTTACCTTTCCGAATAAAACTCTGCCGTGCATTGTGTGTAGAGCGGAGGCTGCTGAACTACAATCAACAAATTCTATAAAGCAGTATGGATCACCATTGGACTGAAAGATAATAAAAATATTACTATTAAAAAAACTGCACAGTGCTATTAGTATTTTTATAATTTTGAACAATGTGAACAAAACCCTATAATATTTATTGAAAATGATGTAGAATGTAAAAATAACTACCTGTACCAACTGCATACTTGCAATCAAGCACAATAACAAAGCAGCAAAGTTACTGTTTTAACTAACCATGGGAGGTTTAATTAATACTAGTCTCCTCGTGTCAGACAACAATAAAAAAGGGATAATGAAGGAAAAATTTGGATAGCTTAACCTGATTTAAGATATCTTTCCATGTACACAATTATACCCCCACAGCTTGTTATTTCTACATGTATCTCCACAGCTTGTTCTTTCTACATGTATCCCCACAGCTTGTTCTTTCTACAAATGTACATATACCCCCACAGCTTGTTTTTTCTACATGTACATATACCCCCACAGCTTGTTCTTTCTACATGTACCCCCACAGCTTGTTCTTTCTACATGTGCCTATACCCCCACAGATTGTTCTTTCTAAATCTACCCCAACAGCTTGTTCTTTCTACATGTTCATGTACTGAATTCCCATCCAGTTTGTTCATATGTTCATAACTTTTTTTCCAGGTCAAGGCTATAAATGAAAGTTCTGAAGGTATGATGCAATTGCTTCATCAATATTTTTAAATTTTATAATATTTTTGATTAGTGTTACTGTTATATGCCCTACTTAAGGTTGTGTTTTACTCATTACAGTAAAACCAAAATACAATATATGGACAGATCACACTGTAAATATTGTAATGCATGTTTGCTTATTCATAAAACAAATTTCTTCTTTACCGAATTGTTATCTTCTCTAATTGATTGGTGTTCTTTTCCATATGTGACCAACAGAACCGTATATGTAAAACACTTGATGACCAGTGGAAGAAAACTTACAGCTACAAAAAACCCTACTTTGTATTTCGTACAAAGATCGCCTTTTTGATACAATAATTGACATTAGAATGTCAGAAACTCGTTTATTTATTATACGATAAAGGAAGATGTAGAATAAATGTGTGTAACTATTGAAGGGTTGCCAGGCTAACAGGAGGTCTGAATAGGGGCATACAATAGGTCTAGCTTGAGCCAGGCATAACATGACACAAGTTCATTTCATTTTACAATCATAACACGATAGAAGGCATGTTACAGCACAGAAAATTAATCAATGTAACAGTTTTTGTAACTGGAAAGCAATTCCCACATGCTAGTGGAGGAGGAGGAAGTCGGTAAGCTCCATTGATTTTATGAAGAAGATGGGATAGGGCAGTTTCTTTTACAAGACCTGATTACAGCTAAGGTTGGCGAGCGGCCACTAAAGGGGCAACAACTCAACCATAAACAACATAAAACACCGTCTTTACTCCCCCAATTCACTGCCGGTCTCGAGAGCTTTTAGCAGGACCAGTCCAAGTGAAACAAGAGACAGAGTGTAAAGAATAAATCTCAATGTTTGGTAGCTTGCTTAGCACCAGAACTCTTCTCTATCTCCATAATCAATTAGCTTCCTACTACAAACTCAACTAAACCCTCTCCTTGTACATAGCCACTCTCTCTCACTGCCTCATTACACCAGCAATAATCTATGGTCACATTTAAATGAGTCCATGTGCCCTGGGCTGCTAACACGCTCACGTCTACAGGATTTATCTGCATGACCCTGCATCAAGGGCACTAAAATCTAAAGCCTTACCACTTATGTATCGACAACTGACAAGGAAAGTACCAGACAAATAGTCCTGCAATAAACAGTCGGTATCAAAAACAAATGATTTTTCAGAGTGGACAGAAATGTTCACATTTTACTTTTATGTAAGGTTTGTTTGTTTTCCCATACAGATTACAATTCTGTTGTAGTTTTTGTTAAAAATTGTATAATGACAGTAGTTAGATGTATTCGGTTATATAGATTATTCATGCTATTTTTTGGGGCTGGTCAACTGCAATGGAAAGAAACTTGACACAACTAGCAACAGGCCACTTGTGCATAATTCCATGTCAAGTGTTTGTTTCACTGTCATGTTCACAATGGCGCGTCAGTCCAATCGCCAGGTAATCAACCCAGACACTAAACAACGAGGGGAGGGGTTTGAGGTTTAACCACATACAAATAATGATTTTTCACTTATATGACAAAGTTTTCATTGTATACTATTCCTTGCTTAAGTACCATGGAAAACAATAGCTCTGTGGATTGAAAGAAATGGGCAAAATTGTTGTTCAGTTGTCGTACAGATTGTTACATTGAGAGGTGCGAAAAGAAAAAAAAAAGGCCTCAATGCAGTGTGGCATAGATACATTTTTAAATTGCCTGACAAAAGATCAAATGATCAGAAATTCCAAGAAATCAAATTATATTTTTGATTGCTGTATGATGTAATTTGGTTAATCAATGTGGAGGCTGCTCTTGGTTACCATTATACTGTTTTGTGGAGATGTTATCTCTGCCTTACCAGGGAACACAACTCAAGTCTTACTTGACTTTTTTATAAAAAATATATATATTTGGAAAAAATATGGTTTTCGTAGGCATTAGGAGGTCTGAAGCCAGCAAAGGCTTAAAGTTTAGTACTTTTTATGGTTTTGTGACACACTGACAGTGAAATTCATTTTTACAATAATTCATGTGGGCTTATGATTCAATTTTTATCTCAACTTTCTTTACAGATAATATGTGAAAACTGTCCATGCTCTCCTAATCAGGATTCAACATTTTCAAAACTGAAACTTTTTTTTTTTTACTATTTGCTAAATCTATTAACCACAATGTTTTAAAGAGTAGAGGGTGAAAATGCATTGAGATATAATAAATTTCTTTTTTAATTTTATTTGTTAAAGAATTTAGAATCCACTATTACATGTATTGCTAATCATTAAGTAGTCATCCAGGTGCTTTCAATTTGTATCTAAATGTGTTCTACTAGTTATGGCAGTTAGATTGATATCAGTTTTAGACAGTGCTCAAGACCTTTTCCCTTATATGCTGACCATGCATTCCAACAATTATTTACACAAATAAAACCATCAAGGCAGGCTATAACTTAAGGTGTGGCCATGGAACCACACCACATTTTCTGGATTTTGTACATTAAAGACAAATTAAAAATGTGATTTTATTTTTGTGGTGTTTATTAAGAATTTTATCTTATTTCATAAGAAAAGGTATTTTTGTCGCACACATGTACATCAGGAAGATTTCATTCAGTAATGTATTGTAAATCAATGAGAAGTTGAGAAGTGTATGTTAACACCATATAGCAGGACTTCCCAGGAGAAAGTCTGTTTGATGAGCCATCACTCTCTTGAGAATCACCCATCTAAGAGCACCAATGCCAGTTGTCTCTCTTACAAGAGGAGTGATATTTTACAGGTTGACTGTATTGCATAGGGTCTACCAGTATTCAAACAGCCTAAATTTCTTGAAATAAACAAAGAAATAAGACCAAAGCAAAACTTAAATGTTGTTTTTCTTTGGTATACACAATTCAATAAACCTCAATCTCAATCAACATATTGGCCAAATTGGTAAAAAAAAAAATAGAGAGAAAAAATGAATTAAAAATACAAATTGAGTTTTGGTTGGCGAGATTTCACCTTTTATCTATCTCTGGCTCTTTCGACCACTTTGCATATACAAATACTGCATTTTTAGGAATTGAACATCCTGATATGTTAGTTCAAGACATTGGACACTCAACTGACTGTAATATTAAAACATTTCTTTACAATACCACTAGTGTTGTACACATAAGGGGAGATAACTTTCCCCCCACTATAAAGATCATAAAACTGAGCTCAACTGTTTCACACATGGATGAGAATTTTGTTAAAAAAACTAAACAGGTACACACAACTTCCTTCAGCTACATGTGGGTTTGCATTTTTTATGGACTAGAAACAGAGCATTGACCTGGTTTAGTTGAAAGTTTATTGGCATAACTAGAGTATCTTCACCAACATCTCGGTTGTGCATTAATTATTAATATATGTTGGAAATTGCAATACTGGTAGCCTTGTTTGTTTGAAATAAGCTTTATGTCAAAACAAAAGTCATTTTATTCATATAATGGCATACCTGGACTGGCTTGCTAAAAAAACAAAGACGGTTAAATTAAAGTTCATCTCACTCAAGTGTCAAAATAGAGATCAGACGTGAGTGGAAAAGAGTACAGTATAGGCTCAAGTCAAAGGACAAAATCATGACAACCTAAAACTCAATTTACATTAATATCTGAATCATAATTTAATTCTTAATAAAAAAATCTCAATGACACTGGTTAACTGAATGTCATTGAAAATGAAATAAAACACCCATCAATAAATCAGGGGCTTAACCAGAAATAATTAAAAAATATGGCATTTAGCTTCACTTTTTAATTAACTGGATGTCTAAGTTTGTACAGACTCCCTATCTCGTGCATATGACAGTTTCTTAAAACAGGGTGTCCAAATGCTGTTGGGGAGAATGGACAGAACTGAGTTTAGGAGGACTGATTTATAGATTTCCCAAATTGTTTGCAGACTTCACCTAAATTTGCATTTGCTACTGATTTTGACAAATTTTGTCAGTTCTTTACCATTGGTACTCTGGTACTCTGTTTAAGGGGATTAAAAATTTTAATATAATCAAAATTCTTTTATATTTTAGGGAAATTCAATGTTCATTCAGTATTAAGAACGTGTAGTGGAAGGTAAATACGTGGAAGTAAATCACTTATATTGTATCGATAGGTGTTTCACGCCGTGTTTAAGGGTATTTCACTTATATGACAGCGGTGTATTGCAACAATGATTGACACTAGCACAACATGGATGTGATGCGTTCCATAATATTGGAAAGTTAATTTTCCTCCAGTGGTAAGTTAAGACAGCATTGCTACTCTTCAAACAAACTGCCCTTAGCCAAAGGGCAAATAACTTCTATGAGAGACGAATGAGTGAATTGTCTGTCATTAGACATGATCTTATTTCTCGCTGGTTGAAATGCTGTCTCAAGACCTATAACGCATAGAGCAGATCTCAGAGAACAGTAAACTTATTAATTGTGTACTTCTATACTGCAAAAGTGCAGATCATAAAGTTTGTTTGTTTGATTGGGGTTTAACGTCGTACTCAAGGGTATTTCACTTATATGACGACGTGCCAGCTCAATGGGTGAAAGAAACCACACTTGACACCACTGGCAACAAACAAAGACAGGACAGAACAAATACAGGACTATAACAGGACGCAATACATTCACCACAAACAGATAGGCTTCCTGTTCCCCTTTAGCTCTGAAAGCACCAGGGCAACATGAAGCTCCCTCCAACCACCCGCCAGATCGTAAAGAGAACAGTTGTGATGGGACTGCAGCTCGTTATATGAAGTGTTGTCACATTGTGCTGAGGCAGTCTTCACGTGTATATTCTACTCTTTTTATCACGATAATGTTGCATTTTTACTGTTTTTTATACATTTACCCTATTAAAATCACCCCCAAATTCGTCCATAAAAATTACTAGTTTAGAAGCTATTTAAAAGACTTGGAAATTGTGTCTGAGAGGCAGAAGATGAATTTTTTAGATTTTAGTTAGAAATCATCAACATTTATCAGAAAACATAAATTTGTTCAAATACATGGTGTAATATTGTCACAACAACCAAACAAGTTAGGATTTATCAAGGACAAAATTGGAGGGGATTTAGGGTGTGCTAATTTTTACTCCAAACCATGCTATGAGAAAACTTGAAGAAAAAGCATTTAAGTAATACTGGTAAGCCTAACCTGTCCTCTAGTGTATAATCCCTGCACATGTAATAATTGGAGTGAAATGATCGAACTGAAATTTTGGGTTTGCAAGAAATTTTCCATTTTTTCCACGTGTGATGGATGATGGGTGTGTACGTTAAACAGTGAATAGCAACACTCAACATAACAATGAAGCTTTAAATCTTTTTTCAGTTGTAATAGAATGCTCCTGCATTATTTCCATTGTTTGAGGTTTAACGTTATACTTTATAGGGTTATTTCACTTACATGATGGAGTGTCAGCCCTATGGGTGGATTTGTTTGTTTGATTGGGGTTTAACGTCGTACTCTAGGGTACCCCTATGGGTGGAGGAAACCTACGACAGCAACAAACAAAGACAACATGGGACGAATACAGGACAATCAGATGATGAGTGCATAGACAGCATAAACAGATCGGCTTGCTGTCCAGGTTCCTATCCAAAATTGAGCAGAACATAGTCAGGGTTCTGTATCTGCTTTTGTCTTGATTTAAACACTGATATTATGTAAAAAGTTATAAATCAACATTAATTTGGCCTTCTATTATTTTA
>JARDVA010506071.1:0-13723 GCA_030265315.1 Mopalia swanii | reverse complement strand
CTCAATGGGAAAACCAAAAAACAGAATATTTCCAGAAAACGCTCCGTGTCTTTTAGTTAAATAGCAGACTAGAACAGACTAATACAGATCAATATAAAGGTTTGTTTGTGGTGACCGAGTTCCAGGACAGCGTAGATTGACACAAAACTATTTGATCAGTTTAACCATCGAAGAGAAATGCCTTCCTACGGACGACGAGGACGAGGCAATAGCATGGAAGGCCTTCTAAAAATGTCGATAAATCTTTATCACAAAAATGGAAACATGAAATGAATAGCTTTCAAAATTTTAAAGTACATGGGGTCCATACGGATTTACTAATTTGTGAAATAAAAAAAACATTTATTGGGATTTCTCAGAAGCAAAAGTTTATTCTACCTCAGTTTTATTTATAATGGGTGGTAACGATGCCGCGAATTGTTTACTTTCCTGTTTTTTTTTTCAACTCTACTATCAAATGGCGTGTGTCCGATTCCTCAAAACTTATACCAACATCTTCTCGGGATTGACCAATCAAGTACATCCCGCGAGAGTCTCATTATTGTGCTATCATCAGTAAGCTCTGCCGTGAAAGATGCATTAAAATCGTACATTTTGTTTGCCGGAAGCAAAAAAAATCTGAGTATGCGCATTGTTCCTCGCACCGGAAATGTTCATATGTTCAATTTAGTTTAGATGTAGATTATGGTTTGAACACAACGCAGATTAAAACTGTGACATCCCTTCACAACGCGGGAATAAATGTTTATCAGTTGATTTGAACAAAAAAATGAGTGTCAAAATGTCGACAATCGTGTAAGGTCTGAGGTGGAGTGCGCAGTACATTTGAGGTTTTCCGACAATGGTATTCTCGCGACAGTTTCTATAGTATGCCACGCCAGGTCATCGCTCATTAATTTCCGCCAATATTTTGGCCGACGTTAGCCGCAAAGCAGCAAAAAAAAAAGTGTAAACAAGATGGCCCGGGTGTATCTTAGAGTCAATATCTTGACATAGGAAGTAGACTCGATTCTATTTTACAAATTGTTCTTCCGAGTGACGATTGAACAAGGAACATTTGAGTAAAAACTTTAATGAACAAATGATTAGGTTACACACTGTCTCAAATGTGTGCAACGATCTTCAGTAGATGACGCCCTTTGTTACGTCAATCATTCCGAAATTGAAATAATTTTCTGCATAAGTAATGCTTATTCTGACAAGGTTTAGATCTATAATACATCGTCCGCTGGTAATGTTTGTTTGTTCGTTAGATTGAGGTTTAACATCATACTCAATGGTATTTCACTTAAATGACCACGTAGTGTCCATTTGTGACAGTTCCTTTCTTAAATATAGCAGACAACCCAGATAAAACCCTTTCTCTAGGAAACGAAGTAAACTCCCAGAACCACGACCATCACGTACAACCTGTGACGTAACGTAGAGAGCGCTGCTCTCATCCGCTCCTTAGTACCCCATGACGCCATCGATGCCGTACTGCGGCGTTCTGCAGCGCAGTGCGGAGTTCTACGGCGTCGTGTCACGACGGGTGTTATGATGGTTATGGAATGTACGAGAACAAACCGGCAAAAATTTGAATCCGGAAAGAAGCACTGTAACCATCCACGCTGTCATAGGAACACTTTGATTTTTATACATCAATTCATAAGAAATGCAAGTTAATAAAGATACGCGTATGTGTGTATTCATTAAGGCTTCATTACTGATCATCAATTTGCACATTTTAAGTAAGGTTCATCGAGAAACTGCTGTATTTACATAAATGATAATAAATTGACGAAGCAGATTTCGACTAAAAAATACGTCGTTCTAATGCAAACTAAGGTCGCTTAGGCCAATAGAATCGTCAGAATGAGAAACACTCGGGAGACATTGCCCAATTTTGACGATGACGTTTCGTCTTGACAGTTTTTGCTTATCAGTGCAATGAAAAGCTGTAACCGATTGTATTACCGTCAGCCTTTTGTTCTGGAAGGGGAATGGTATAAGAAATATGCTACATCCCATATCACCAGCCACAAACCCACTTTTACTAAAAGTATATATATAGTATGTTAGCGAAAACAAAAGGGGAAAAAATTAAATATGTAAATGATGGCTGGCACACAATTAAATACAGGTATATTTGGAAGTACCGCCAATGTTAAAATTGACGTACAGCTTTGAATACAGTGTCAATAAATAAGCGAGACAACATATTGGGCCGACGTTCAAGAAGGTATCAGGTGAAGAAACTCCAGAGAGACAATCTCTCCGGCTTTAGCCAATATAGTTTGGCCCAGTTTCTTGATGTCTATTGATATATGGGATGTAATACAAATGTAATAAAACAATATTGCCTGATCAAAATGACTCTGAGCTCACAGGTATCAGTGATTGTCAAGCCCCGAAAATTGTACATTTAATCTATAGTCCCTATATTAATTCGACCACGTAACATTGTATTTTATCTTCTGTGTAGTTTGGTGAGGTATGTGTGTGTGAGGGGGTGCGGAGAGGGGGGGGGGGGGGTTCTAAAGTCCCCCCTTGTCAATCGATTCACGACACCACGAACTGAATATTGATATAAATTGAATGTTTGTCTTGCATGTCAGATGTTGTAAACATATTTTGCCTTTGATTGATTTTCTTGATTTTGTTTCTGTTTGTTTACAAGCACGAATGCCTCCTTATTTTATACTTAAAAGTTGGTCGCTACTTAGCATAGTCAAATGAAACTGTAACGCACAACATAAGTTTACTTATAACTTAAAAACTAAAGTGATATAATTTTTTTTCTTAAGTATCCACACATATGATCGGCTTTTCTAAAAACTGGTTTTCTGATCACGTACTCCGCCTGTAACAAAAACTCCGTATCTGAGTGGATAACTTTAGAGCACACGCACACAAAAAAAAACATATTTACTGAACTATAACCTCGTTGTATATGTATGTATATAATAACTGCATATGGACATTTCATCATTACTGACGATCAGCGAACACAGACTGTATAAATACAAGGTAAGGCATGGATTCATTTTTAAAATTAAATTCTACTAACGATTTACCTACTAAAAGAGTTACATGGGTTACAGGAGTTACATGGGTCCAACAAGATCTTGTTGGACCCATTTGGCTCAAACTGGGCAAACATTTGTTTTTCATTTATTTTCATTAAACGCTATGATAGAGACAACATTCAGAGTGAGTTTAAAATTCTTACAGTTAAACTTAAACCTTTCACTTAGATTTCTGCGAGCGTATTCACAAGGTTATAGACAAGGTATACATCAAGGAGATTACCACAGTAGACTAGGCTCTCTATCGGTTTTTTATTTTGTCATCTGTTTAGAAGTTGTTCCAATGATAACAGAGGTAAATGCGTGTTGTCCTTGAATATCTGACTACACAATAGAACTATTGAAGTAGATTTACAATGTAGTTTAAGAGCAATATGTAGACTGAATTAATCACCAATCTTGAATTGTCTTAAGACACTTACGGCGTTGGTAAACTATGTGTGGAAGCTTAATTCTCGAAACGGGCTGATAGAAGATACTTCAAATGTGTCGCATTTTAAAAAAGGACGTTGTGAAATAAATTTTTTCAAAATAGTGCCTCTTAAATGCGTGTTAAACAAGACATAACATATTATTGTAAGACTCCATGACTGACGTGTAGTGTGCGAACGTACATTATATGGAACTATCACTAAGCCGTATTAATACAGATACGTCTTTTTCTGTGTCCTGATGATGTCAATTAAAGTGTCGAAATATCGAGCGAACATGAAGTTCTCCGAGATCTGAAATACACTACCCACTTAAATATGGCTCTTATGAACCCCATTAAGGTTCTTTATTCATGGCTCTGGTTGAACCCTTAATGGTTCTGTATGGAACCACCATAGCAACTGTTCTAAGTATTTCTACCTTTCTTATTATTTCAAAGAACCGTTTTTGTCGTATTGGTTCCGTACAGATGGTTCCATCTTTTCTAAAGAACCCACAAAGAGATATTGTGTACCACCTATGACTGGTGCTGTTTTTGATCATGGTAACTGTTGTTGGTTGACTTGTAGTGTGTATCTTTGTTACATCGGTGTCTTACTTCTTACTTATATCCAAGGACTTTGGGGGGTCCACGGTAGAGTAGACTGAAGCACGACAATGTCTCATAAACACTGGGTTTGTTATCCTTTCAACAGATAAACCATGAAGCGTTCTCTATTGATGGTGTTACTTGTGCTCGGCTTGGTTGTTGCTCTCACAGAGTCCGCTCCCAACATCAGAGCTAAACGAGGTAAGATGATAACAACACTCTATGATAAATAAAACCCCTTCATAATAGAGTTAAGCCCACTTGCGATTCCAACAAAAGATACGCATGGGTACAAAGTTCGGTTTATGGTTTTACTGTAAACCGAAATCGTGAATCGGCGTGTATCTATGTGTATCTCTGATTGGAGTCGCTAGGTTAATTACTCTTCTGTGTCAAACTCATCAGTGGAAACAACGCCTTCAAAATCAGTGTTGCATTTTTACATCCATAGATGCCAGGTATGGTGAGTTAGTTCTACAAGTACACTTTTAACTACTGTCCACAGGTGCAATCAACATTTCGTTATTGGACCACCGTAAGACCAATCCACGGCAGATGAATATTAGCATTTAAACAAACTAAGGTAATATTTGGCGAGGGGAAATCTTTTTCTCCACCGAAGTCATGACTTGCTTTGTTGAAGTGTCTATTCTTGCTTTTGAGTCGCTCATAATCGTCAATTCTCTACAAGTTAATGGCTTTGATTGACAAAACGTCTTACCAATATTGAATTGATATGGAATTCAACAGCAATAACTTAATGTATGACACGCGGCATGGTCAGTGCAGTTAACTTCGCAATATACAGCAATACCTGCAATTTCAGTCCAATGTGCACAGGCTGATGTAGATTAAATGTGTGTGAATGGCTGCTTTGGGTGCCCTTGTTTGATTTTGGTTTACCCAACAGCTCCCTCACTGCAAAATAGTTTAACCTATAAGAAAAACCTAACGGTGTTACGAACCTCCCTGCTGTTTAGATAATTCTTGCGATAATCCCTTGTTGATAGACATATATGTTGAATCATATTTGTGTATATTATAAATTAATATTTTAGGCGCTTGTTTATTGAAATAAAAAAAAATAAAAAAAAAGTGAGCCACAGGGTGGACCTTTTCTTGGAGGTTGAAATAAGAAAACAATGACAGCAATTGTCGTAGGTAACTATACATACTTAATGAATGAGTTCTGTGTCTTTTAGCAAATGACTGTTAACAGTCGTTTCGTTATTGTGGCATAAGACTTTCGTAATTTCAGAGCTCGGTACTGAATCGCCAGCCAGCACCGAATATGCTAGTGATTCGGTGCTTAAGGTCTTGAGTTCAATTCTTTGAAGGATTTCGAACTGTGCCATTTTTTTTTTAACTAGACTATGTTCAAACTAAGAACTCGTTATCCCAAATTAACAAAAATACTGTTAATAGTCACTTTCCAAAAGACACACAAAAGTCATTAATTGCATTCAGCTTTGGGCGCTGTGTTACTCTCCTATCAGAGGGGTAGTGGATATCCGTTACCTAGTCTCCAGCGGATTAACCACTTCTGTTTTTAAGCCGCGTTGCTGAATGGTTTAGGTGACCGGCATTTACTGCTGTCGATTCGGTGCATTACACCAGCAGGTGTGTGAGATCGATTCCCGGGCTGGTTTCAATATGAACAATTTTCTGAACTAGAATCAGTTCAAACTTTGACAATTACGAAAATACTGTCACAAACTTATTGTTAACAGTTATCTATATAAATAACCAAATCACCACGTTTATACCGAACAAACCTTGAATTGCCATGAAGCTTACATCACATCCAGTTTTACCCATAACTTAATGGTGAATGTATTGATTTGTAGGTGAGGATGACAGCGACGAATCAAAGGAAACGGACAACGAAGATTTAGGCCCCGATACTGTGGGCCCGGCTCCCCGCCGCCCAGCTCCACGCCGCCCACCCCCCCGCCGCCCAGCTCCCCGCCGCCCAAATCGCCTGGGAAGTGTAGACCCTAGCCGTCGATCCGATATAGAGGAAGAGTTGAGAGCGTTAGAAGAGCAGGCCATCTTAGAACAACAACAGAGACAAGCCGGAAATCAAGGGGTCCCGCCTCCAGCTTTTCCTTAAAAATAACAAGGAAGATTTGGGTCGATTAAGGTCTATGTACGTTTGAGGAAGGCAGGACAGATATTTAAGGTCCAATGAGGACATTTTTGAAATTGAACAACTCTGGCTGGTTATATATCTTTTTTATAATCTGTATCATAATGAAATTAAAAAATACTGACAAATCAAACAGCGGTTATAGGTTTTTATTTAGCTAGGTAGAAATACGTATCTTATAGACTCGTATTTCGCAGTCAATTAATAGAGATACGACGTCCAGCCGTGCGAACCCTTTAGTATAATATTGAATCTGTATGGCCTCTTACCTCGTCAAAAAACATTCTGTCCTGTTCGTTGAGTGTTCATCGAGGGACGGTTCCCAACTGGGAGACAACCAGGCATATCGCGCCAAATCTCGTTCTCAAATCGGGAAGACAGTTTAAATCGATAAAAGACAAGTAGGGTATACGGCTCAAAAACGATTGATTTTAACGTAAAATGGATGTCAAGTGGTAGTTTGATGAATCGATCTAACCCACAAGTGTTCAAGGAAGAAGTCGGAATGGTTTAAATCAAGATAAGGCCACATGATTTTATATATTGGAAAATAAAGCGCAGAATCATGGTAGCGTTTGCTTATTTCTTTAGGTTAGGAAAACTTTAGTAGCGCAGCTATCATATATCTTGATATTTTTGTGCAATGGAAAACAACAATTATTGGTCGAACCGGAGTTTAGTGAGCCTTGTAAACAAACAAAATCGATCCAATTGTCGGTGAATACGACTAGTTTAATAAAATATGATATGCTATTTTGATAAACACATTCCCACTGGAGTTTATGAGTACTGTGGATTTAATTACACGATATATGCCAAACTCATCAGATATTAAGCTACAAAGAAACGACAAGTTTTTTGGGGCATGTGGGTGCATCTTCTGTCACAACCTCGATTGTAGACTGTTTAGACGTTACCGGAATATTAATGCATGCTTCACACACCGCTTTAGAAAAACCTGATCAAGTAAAGTGATTTACGACGTCACATCAGACGTAGATAACTCTAATCTTCACAATCCTTTGTCTTAATATATGATACTGTTTATCATTTTTATCACGAGCAGTACGATCTTATCAACAAGTCGAAATATTTCTTATTTTAATTATATATTTTTATTATAAGATGCTCTTATCTACTTGCCTGTGGATGTTTTCGTTATAAGTTTGTGTTAAAAGACTAGCGGTTTATTGTGAATATATATTCGGTGAACAGGATGTAGCGTGTATTAGATTCAAGATTAGAGGCAAATGCGTTAGCCAATCAAAAGCCTGTGCTGTGCAATCATTGTCACTCGAGCCTATACATTTAGCACACTCACTATGTCAAGGCGTGACAATAATAATTTTAATTGCCATGTAGTGTGGTAAGTTAGATTAGGAAATAAAATATTAATTATTTAGAGTGAGACTCGGGGCGGAAGGCTAGAAATTAAATTAATAACTTTATAGTTGTGTGATGTGCTTACTATCTGCTGTAAGATGAAATAGCAACAGTATTTATTAACTGACTTGGGTTTTATCGTGAGGATGATAAACGTTCTGATTCAGACCGGTGGCACGAGGCGTAGTTTTGGGGTATTGGGGTATGCATCATGTAATTCGTCAAAATATCCTAATAAACGGTTCCACAGATAAAATATTGGGCACGAAGGGCAATAGGATAAAAAAAATAAATGACAGTAGTGTCTGGTATGTGGAATACAAAGATAAAAGGCTGATCAAAAATATCAAATGTTTAGTGTTTACTAAGTGTTAACGAAACTAAACAACGGTTTATCCCTCCTGTAAGATATGGCGTCAATTTAAGTGTTATGCTTAGGGTCTTCGTTAGGGATAGGTTTAGGGTTCGTTTCGGTTTAAGGTTAGATTAACCGTTAGGTTTAAGGTTAGTTTTAGGGTAAAGATTGACGCTAACACAGAACTAAGAATTCACGCTTTGTCTTACATGGCGGACGTTTTTTTTACGACACCGAACCATTTGACAAACTGATTGTGCTCCAGGGGCCAGTTGCTCCACGCGCTATAAAATTTAATCCACTATTTTCGATGACGTCACACCATCTTGTTGGTCTATCTGTGAACCGGTATTAGTGAATTAATCTGGTGTTAGCGGCTAATCGTCATTCGACAAACTGGCCCCAGAATGCCCAATAGTCAACGATCCGTCTAATGTGGAATCCAATTATTAGGATTTGGACAAATCACAAATCACAATGCCAACGGACTTGAGGTTGAATTATTGGAGATGGATTGTTGCATGTTTCAACTTCTCGGAAATATCGGTAAACGATATCACCTCTAAGAGACTTGGCGCCATTTTATAACAGGTGGAATCAACCACATTCCAGCGATGAGAATATTGTCTCGCGATCAATACATAGGTACGTGGTGTCATGCGGACTATTGCATTTTTACTCAACGATTTGTGTGAATAGCTTATTGATTTGAACTGGCAATTAAAAGTTATTCTTAATTGAATGACCAATGCAAATAATACAGTTTCACAACATTTCATAATTTCGTACACAAAGTGATTTGATTCTTTAATCGACGATTGGCTGTAAATCATACCCCGCATGTGCAATGGATGACCTGTTCGCATCCGTTCGCATAATCGCTTAGATTCTATCCGAGTCGGACAGCTCAGAAATGGAACAGTTGCCGGTGTATGGCCGAAAAAAGATTGCATGTGCATAGGTTAAGACTTAACAATACACATTTTAGGAGATGTAGTTTTATAGATTTGTCAGATAAAATGCAAAATATACTACTATCCTGATAATTAAGGTATTTACAAGAAACGACCGTTTCGGAACTTGAATTATCGGTTGTCGTATAGGACAAAATAACACATAAACGAACAGCTCGAAGCTTGAATCATGGAACCATAAGACAAAATAAACGACTGGGAAGTTTACTAACCGGTGACATAGGTCCTACAAGAACAAATGCCACATAAATACACGACTAGGAACATGCATTGTTGATGACGTACAATAACAAAAAATTACAAAAAGTCACGACTCAAAACTTGAATTATCAGTGGCGTTCATGTAGAAATCACGGAAATCACTGGGTAGTTGAAGTATCACTGGAGAGCAGAAAAAGTCAATCAAAAATAAGCCTGGGAATTTTAACTATCTGTGGCAAACAGAAAAAAAAAACCCCGCAAAAAACCGATTCAGAAATGAAATTGCCGGTGGTGTACAGGGAAAACTAGAAATCGTCGTAATAACTTGCCCGCAATTGCCCCTTTATAAACTTTATAACATCAAGAAGGCAATACTTTTGTGTGAATGTGTCTCAAAACAAATGCTGTTGGTGGAGTTTTTGAAAGAAATGGAATGCATAAGGAACTATATGAATTGATTGCGAGCGTTTTCTGCTGTTTCTATGGATGTCAGAGAAGTAATCGGCAATTGATTCGTATTTTCTAATCCATTTTCTTATTATACAATTCCTGAGTGGAAACATGGTAGAAAGCCTTTTCTCTGGCTTTTGTGCGCGTCAGAGGTGTAGAAACCCATTTAAAGCAGTACTCCATCTCCACAAATTTAGCCAATACTGTTCACAAACGAAGCAACTATTATGGTCAGAGTCAACCACATCACTGTTCCGGTATTAGCAGCTCCTACAACATTATATGAATAAACTTTCATTGCTTGTTTGTTTACTTGATTGATTGCGATTTAACGCCATTCTTAAGGGTACTACTCATTCATGACCGCCTGCCAGTTCGATGGATGATAATAAAAAATAAATAATATTTAATAGAAAACAGTTAAGATACGTTTGTGTATAAACAGATTTGCCCTACATGGAAATGTGTGTTACCTCCTTCTCAGTTTAGTCCAAACCTGGCAATTTGTCAAAAGTTGTAAAAAGGGCCTAAAACAATCAGTAAGTAGAAAATGATTCTAAACCAGAAAACTATTGTACTACGATCTACTTATATCATTCAGAATCAGAATATTGGAAGCGAATATAAACAATGAAGGAAACAGATAACTCTTACCCGATGTATACACTTTCTCAGCCATTTCTGATGAAACAAACAAGGACAATTTTGCAGTTTGTCCAGCTTTATTAGTCACGGTACATGTATACCAACCAATTTCGTCAGGGTCGATAACTCCTAGAGAGAGGACAGGCGTGTCGGAAATAATCGCGGCATCCAAGTCACGTGTCCATCTGTATTTGCAAAAACCCACACACGTGGCCGAGCACGTAATGTTATCCATTCTGGTTCCTCCTATTGGCATGTTGGCAGATTCAGGGGAAAATTCAACACCCGAGACGGTGGGTGGGCCATCTAAAATCATGAAACAAAGGATTTATTTGCTTGATTTATTTATTGATTGGTGTTTAACGACGCGATTAAGGATATTTCACTTATATGACGGCGGTGTATTCCAACAATAATGACACAAGCACAACCGCGATGTGAAGCGTCTCCATAATGTTGGAAAGTTCATTTCCCTCCAGTGCTAAGTAAAGACAACATTGTAACTCTTCAAACCAAATGTCCTCACTCAGAAAAGCTTCAAAATGATTAATAACATTGGTGGAGTATATGACATGTACAATTTGTACTAATGATGCAGCGTCAACGCTCGAACAGGATGACTGATTAACTGCCAGGTTTGCGTGCCTGTTGTGAACACAAAGGTCAACCCATGGGAGGTAGGTAACTTTCAATGGCTGTTGTAGCTGTGACAAATTGATAAACCCAGATATTCGCTTTAGAAAAATACGGAAATGTTCGCGAACGACTCGTTTATTGCCCTGATCAGAGTTTTACGCTGCGCTGGAGTCAAATGCACTCAGATATTGACGTGAGAGTGTAGTTAAGAACATGTGCGGAGTGATCTTTGTCGCTTTTTTTTTTGCTTAGTATTTTTAAATCACTCCATATCCGAAGTTTCTCAAGTGTATTTATAGAAGAAATGCAATTGCTGTGCTAGCATGACCTACCTTCAACAAATACAAATTGATAATTGTTACGTCTTTTAGAAAGTAGACATTAACAGTATCCTCGTTATTTTTGGGATTTCAATTTCTTAGTTTGAACAGATTCTAGTTTAGACAAATTTTGCAAGTTGAAACCCGTACGGGAATCGAACCCTCGGCCTTCAGAGTCAGGCACCTAATCGCCAGCAGGAAATGCCGGCCACCTATACCACCCAGCCCCCTGGCCTTATACAAATTACCATTTGGACCAGATGGAATGATGAAGAATTTTCCACGGGCCACTTGACCATTTGCATCTGTTACTGAGCATGTGTAAGTGCCTTTATCCTCCAGCCCAACCACATACATATAGAATTCAGATTTTGTTGAAACCAGTGCGCCGTCGCTATCTCGAGTCCATCTATAGCTACAGGTATCAGAACATGTAGCTGAGCATGCTCCTATGACGTCATTAATTTTTGTACCCAGAAAAGCGAAAACGCCGTGGGGTGGGTTAAACACGACATCAGAAACAGTGGGAGGATCACCTGTGAGAAAAAATAAAAGGATTTTCGTGGTTAGGAAAGTCACCACTGTATTTAGAAACATTAGTCCACACTTCTAGAAAAATATGGCTTTAATGGAACCCTTTAAGGTTGTTCAGTGATGGCTATGATGGAACCCTTTATGGTTCTGTATGGAACCCTCACAGCAATTGTTCCTAGTATTTCTCCATTATTTACATCAAAGAACCGTTTTTGTCGTAATGGTTACATATAGATGCTTCCATCTTTTTCAAAGAACCGTGTTTACCGCTTTGGTTCCATACAGATGGTTACATCGTTTCTACAGAAACCACAAAGAACCATTATTTCTAAGAGAGTTTCCGCAATCGTGGTAACGTAAGCCTATTCACAGTGTGAGATGGATGAGTGTGTATTGCTGGCCGAAGGCATTTCAAAATAAAAGTTTATCAACTTCGTCGACAGACGGTCTTTAACAGTAGATTAATTGGTGTATAACGGATTGTTGGTAGACTTAGGCGTGACGTCATCTTGTAGCAAATTCAATTACAAGCCCTTCGAGCAACGGACTCCAGTAGTGTCGATTTTTTTCTTTGTCAGTTTGTTGACTGATTGTTAAGCTCGTGCTTAGAACATCAAGGGTAAAGGGGCAAGAAAAGGATTTTTTAAAAAAAAACCCATTATTTTCCGTTTTCTTGTATGTTTTCTTTCATGGTAAAAAAACCCCTAAATTTTGTTTTATGGTTTATATCTTGAATAACATATATACGGGGGCACCAAAATAGTTTAAGTGCTGAGGGCGGCCATAGGTCTTAATCCGCCTCAGCATTTGTTCGATTTGGCCTCGAACCGGTGGGTGACAAATTGGCCTCGGGAACTCTGGAGCGCATCCAACAGCCAGGGCATGGCCCATATAGTGGTTATCATCAGGTTTAATGTTGCCGATAAACGCAATGAATTGTGATTTCCCCATAATTCAAATGAACAGTTCAGTCATCCAAACAAACAGATACATGATCCATATTCAAGTGACGAGTAATATTGCCTTCACCTCAATCCCCTGGTAATAATAAGTGGACAATACAACCTAAGACCAAAATCTAGTTTTACGATTGTTTTCAAGTTAGTGTTAAATAGTCTTACCGTTTGTAAGATCAGGGATAATAGAAAACTTTCCAGTTGCCGTTTGCTCATCTGAATCCGTCACAGTACAAGTATATGAACTGACGTCTTCAGGGCCGACAACTCCTATCGACAAAAGTGGTGTCTTCGAAACGACCACGTTATCCCAATCGCGTGTCCATTTATACTGACAGAAGCGGAGGCACTCGGCAGCACATGTCACATCCACCATCTCCCAACCAACAAAAGCCATATAGACTGGTGCTGGAAAAATATCCACCTCTAAACGCGTTGGCGGACCCACTGCAGAAGAAAGTGTTAGCCCCAATAAAAGTATGTATTTGGATATGTCTTTGACATGTTTGTCAAAAATGCTTATTCTGTAGGTTATTCAATTGTGAAAATTATCTTAATTTTATTTTAAGCTTACTATTAAGTATTGTGATATATGTCAAATATGTTGCAGCGAAGTCTCATGGATAGTAAGTAATACTTGTGATACGTGTTGAACTATAGTGGTACGTTTTCTGCATTTAGTTGTACTTAGATACATTGACATCTTGTCTATGAAAAATAAGTCAGTTTTTGGAAATTTATTTTCATTTTTGGTGATCACCGTCGTACACAAGGGTATTTCACTTATACGACGACGGACTGTCCACTTCACACTGTTCCTTGCATAATTACGGTGGAAAACCGTAAAGAAATCTTGTAAATATTTGTATCAGAAAGGCATATATGCGCTGATCTCAAATTGGTCCATGCCTTAAAGGAGAAGACCACCCAAAAACCATATTCTATAAATACGTAAAACATTTTCTGTCAAATGCAATACAAAAATTCTGATGTTCCTAACCCCATCATAACTCTAGTTATAATCCATTAAA
>JARDVA010506070.1:7295-25142 GCA_030265315.1 Mopalia swanii | reverse complement strand
TCAAAATGGCTGCCAGGCTTTTATAAGGAGTCAATCTCTCAATGGTGGGCGTCAAGATCCATTCATGGATCTCTTGTCTTCTTACAAATCAGATGCTGATCGCGAAAGCATTTTGCAAACAAGTCTTCAAGATGACGTAGCGAGGCGCGGATGTGAAATTATGGGATAGCATAACCTATAGCAACACATGCTCGCTAGGATGAGGTCATGAGGAGCCTGAGTGTCTTCAAAAATCAATAATTTAATTGACAGACAGAATAATGAAGCTCTTTATTTAAACGCAGAACTAGTACAAGTTATAAATACGGGAGAATGAACGTAAGTTGCATGCATCATGTGTACTGTAAACGGGTTGGCCCGATTTCTGTGAAAGCTATGTGAATTTTCTGCCTGTTCACTTCATAAAAAACAAAAACGCATAAGTCATCCATTTTTGCTATAAACATGTTTTATTTACTTTCAATCATACATCCTATCATAATTTGCAAGCAAGATCCCTGGTTGAAAGTCAACCACGCTGAAGTCCGCGGACTCGTGAACTACCTAACGAGCAGTCCAGCTGTAACGCAGCCCAGCTGACTGTGTTTACACGTGCCTGCCGATAAGCGTATAGGCCTACTGATAACTGGAAATTGTTACGGGAAGTAACTGTTTATACAAGGAATTAAGAAGACAGACAATTACTAGAAAACACAAATATGTGCATGTCTACCGATTCTAGAAAAGAGGATCTGTGCTGTCAACGAATATAACCTGTAAACATATTAAAGACCAAATGTAACAACAACAACAAACAATGTGAGAAAAAATTGTTCAAAACAATGAATGACAATAAAGCAGTGACACTTTCATTTCATGTAGGTAGTAATTTATTTTATTAACTTATTAACATGCAAAAATCAACTTTGATACAATGTTTATACAATAGATGTTTTTTGTTTGTTTCAGTATACATGTACTCTTGCTTTTAATTCATATAAAACCTTGAAAATCAGTGAAACAAGGGCTCTCCAAGGCTTAATATAATGCAAACATATGAACTTTTACAGTTAATTTTTACCCTAAAAAATGGCCTCTCCTGTACCTCTAGATGTGCAAAAAACCCTTGACCCCCGACCGAGAGGGACAAGATCTCCACTCGCTGCGCTCACTACGATTCGCACTTTGGTATTTTACCCGGCACTAAATTGATCCTAGCTAGAACCCTGGTGGAAAACGTGTTTATTTCCTGGGAAAGTATATACTGATATATTGTTTATAATCATGTAAACGCTCATACAGAGAATAGCGGAAGGCTCACTCTGTCAGCATGTGTCAATCCGGTTACAAGCCCTGCACAGTAGAACAGCTCAGCCGTTGATTGGTCAAAATCCAATTCGTCTTCCGATAAAATTGTTACACAAAACCAAGGTTTTCTGTGTAAAACTAGGTACATGCTGATGATGCTGTGCAGTCATAAGCAGACACACCATTCAGATCGCCATCATTTACGACGAGCGCTACTGAGTCAGTAGTACTGACAAACTCTTGTTGTGTCTAGTAAATAATGCTTGGCAAATGTGAGCTCATCTAATCAATCTAATGAAAACAAAAGCATGTACTCTATAGCCGTGAGATAGTCTTATCAATAAAAGAAGACAAAAAGATTATTTAACTGCATAGAACTGTAGAAGTATTTATATTTGGGTTTATTTCAATCAGCATTGCTTCCGAACTGCAGAGCACAAATAAAGCTGGATACAGTCTTTTTATGAAATTTGTTTTTAACAGTAGACAAATCTATCACTTGTATGACACTACCAGGTCACTAGGTGAGTTTTTTTTCCACAAGAAAAACATGAATTTACGAAAATATCAGTGATATTCAAGCACTATTATTGAGCTGAATTTGGTCAAAGGCGGCTATGTATGAGTCTGATCGTCAATTCAACTCATTGCAGGTTTTGCAGGCATTTTTCTTTTTGTATGGCTATTGAACGAACGAGCCACTTTTAAAATGTCTTATCGTTGTTTATTGTTGCACTGTAATGCGTACGTAACTGGAATGGTTAATTAGCATTAGGTAGCCCGCTGTAAGCAGGCTGTGGCAAGTGAGTTTGAATCCAGACAGACTATTATTAAACTGGGCTACGACTGACGCCAGGGAGTTGCCGATTTTGATTATCAGGGTTGTTTCTGAGTCAACCTTCACCTGCAAATGTCCAACAAGTTTCAACTTATATGAAGTAAATTCAGCTTTTCTTAGTTTGACATCGATAGCCACATAATGAATTAAAATTTTTTTTTTTTAATGCCTCGCGAATTTCCCGCGAGAGGCGGCGATCTTCCCGGCAATGACATTGCTATATTGCACATTTTTTTCTCGCCCTAGCCAGTGGCGTCGAGGATAGTTTCATTAACCCATTAGGCTGGCACGAGAGTGAAATAACCTTAAAAGTACAGACACCAGGGCAACATGACTGTCCCTCCCTTACTACAAGAAGGTCACACTGTTCTTGTTAAAACTAGGCTTACAAATGAGCTGAGCTCACTTCTCTAGTCAATAGTCATCTCTGTTTGATATGACATATTTGGCATGAATCAAAGGTGAATATTATTGTAACAGTGTTGGTCTTACCTGGCTGAATGGAAATGGATTCTTGATGTTTGCTTAACAAGAATTTTAATGGAATCTAATCCAGAATCCACTTAATTTGAGAATGATGGGATGTCACATTTATAGTTAGTTGTTGAGAATCTGTACATCAAAGGTTTGTCTTGATCTAGGTTTATTACAAAACAGAATTGTTTGTGACATGTTGAACCCCAGTCTGGCAATCAATTAGGTCATGTATAAGGTGGTTATATCTCTTCGTCTTTTTCAGAAACGAGAGCAAGAGGGAATTACGAGCAACCTGCTGCCAGCCTGTGGTGTAAGTTTGATCAATTGGTAAATGAACTTAAACATAAAACCAGGTCCAAAGTACTGAGTACCCCCCTCATCATGGCACGAGGAAGAGGACGCCCCCGACTCTGCCATTCCATGGTCAATTTCCCCCCGAAAAGATTACAAGATACAAGGTTGTCTGAAAGTGCTAGAATCCTACCTTTACCACAGACTCTACAAGATATGGAGACAACAGTGTCAAACAGTTTAGTGCCAACTGTATCCAGCAGAGCATCCACACCAGAGATTGGGTACTATGATACGCCAATAGAAAAGACACAAAGTGATCAACAGTATGGAACCTCACATGCTTTCTCAACCAGCCTACCAGTGACTAGTCCATCTAGGGAAGCTAACAAAACTATTGTTGGACTTGATTCAAGTTTTGGTGAGAAAATCTCACACAGTGGGGATAAATGCATTGAGAAAGATATGGAGCTTTCAGACGATCAACTCCCTGAATTGCTCTCTCCAGATCTAATCTGTCCAACCAAAGATGCAATACCTGTAACAGGTGTTAAAGGCAATCCATTGACTTGTTCTCGTGTGTCAGAGCATATAGCCGTTTCTTCAAAGAGATTTAATTATGGTGCTAATAAAGTAGACCAGCCACCCTCCAATAGCAGTGTTGTTCATTCAAGCTGTGTAGACCTAAACAAGTCAATTGAGTATCCAGATGCTCTTGATAAAATAAAAATTTGTACTCAGCACAGCTCTACAGTTTCACCTACCCGAAATGACTCTGTTAAAGGTGATGTGAACTGTCATAATAAATTCGACACAGATAGGGGAATTGTCACAAATAGAAATCCGACTAAATCAACAGAACCTAGACCACTGTCTAGGATGGGAAATGTTGATACCAGTACCTGTACCACACTAATCAAGCCCAAAACTCCTATTACTCAACCACCTGTGAGACAGTGTGAAAATGCCATAGACTCGTTTGAGCAAGCTAAATCCATGGACAGTGACAGTATTGAGCAGGAGATGCTGGAATCAGAGCCAGTAAAAACTGTACCTGCTTTTAATTGTATTACTACTTCTTCAGGTAAGAATAATTATATGTTTGCCTTTACTATTCTTGTGTGACATAGGGCCCGCGGCCATGGCATAGTGGTAAGCGAGTCCGCTTTCTAACTCCTACTTTGATGTACCGTTCACAGGATCGAGTCCGCCTGTTGACCATCAGGTATACGAGTGAGTTACAAGATGTGACTCCGGCAATCGCGTGGGTGGTTTTTATGAGGTTTCCTCCTGGTTTTCCACCATAATAGGGCAAGGAACCGTGTGAAGTGGACAATCCGTCGTCATATAAGTGAAATACCCTTGAGTACGACGTTAAACCCCAATCAAACAAACAAACAAACTTATGTGACATAATGTAATTGTTAGGATGAGGCTGTGGATAAGACTTACCCAATAAGGAACGACTGTCATACAAGAGAATGATTCAAAGCAGTTTTAAAGGGCTGAAAAAGTGAAGTTTTTAAGTTACTGAAATTATCAACTCACTGGGTTTGTCAGTAAATATTTAAATATCAGTGAATGACATGTCTATTGCAAGATAGTATGGTAGAGAATTTTTCTACTTTAATGTAAATGTATCTATCCTAAATTCAAATAATCAGGCCATCCAGTTAATTAGTGAGTCACACAATTTGGCCATTACGTGGCTCTGGCAATTGTGGGGGTGGTTTTACTGATGTTTCTCTCGGTTTCCACTGTATTTCGGCAAGGAGCAGTGTGAAATGGACAATCTGTCCTCATTATAAGTGAAATAATCTTTATTACCCTTGAGAGTTTGGCTCCCAAAAGCAGCAAGGGGAAAAAAAAAAGCCTGTTCAGGGGTATAGATCTTTGTCTTTACTTTTGGCAACCAAGATCCACACACATTACCAAATCTATCGATGGCTGGCAGCTTTACAAGAATAATTTGAGTTGCTGTTTTATATGTAGTTTAAATTGAGAAATATTTTTTAACTTTAGAATTAATATGAAAATTATTTTGAGAAATGGAATTAAACTAAGTTATATGGTTTTATTGAACAGTTTCTGTCATGAAAACTCCAGTCAAGAGTTTAATCGATGAAACCTCATCTTGTATGGCAAGTGAAAGTACCAAGGGAAGATCTCCAAGAAGGAAACGGTATGTTTACAGTACAGTAGCTGTTACCAAATTTTGTGTTCATTAAATTAGGTGACATAGGTTTTGGGTTCCTATCAGGGAATACATTTCAGTGTACACTATGATCAGGGGTCAACATTCCATGTCGGAGCACTGAATAACTGCATAGAATGTAGGGCTGGAAAAAGGGCAGGTGATCAATGATCAACAATCAAAATCTGACAATAACTGATCAAAATTGAGTTAAGTTTTTCTGTTAAATAAGAAGAACTTATCAATTTGCTGGCAATAAGTCATAGTTCTGATTCCCATTAAATATAGAAATCGATCTGAATGCAAAGTATTGTGTGTAGATTTAGTTAAAAATGGAATACAGGCAGGGCTAGAAAAGATGTGCAATATAGCAATGTCATTGTCGGGAAAATCGTTCCTTCTCGCGAGAAATTCGCGAGGCATTAAAAAATAAATAAAAAATAAAAATTTATTCTGGTGGCTGTCGATGTCAAACCAAGAAAACTGCATATAACTCCCTGGCATCGGTAGAAGCCCAGTTTAATAGTCTCTGGATTTGGACTCACTTGCCGCAGCCTGCATACAGCGGGCAGTATCCCGTCAAAATGTGTCGAAAAGCGGGCTACCTAATGTTATCAACCATTCCAGTTACGTAGGCCTATGTGTTACAGTGCACAATAAACAACCATCTTACATCTTACAAGTGGCTCGTTCGTTACATAGCCATACAAAAGTCAAATGCCTGCAAAACATGCTGTGGGTTGAATTGACGATCAGACTCGTACATAGCCGCCTTTGACAAAATTCAGCCCAATACTAGTGCTTTAATATCGGTCACTGATATTAAACTGGGCTATGACTGACGCCAGGGAGTTGCTAATTTTGATTATCAGGTTGTTTCCGAGTCCAGCTTCACCTGCAAATTCCAACAAGTTTCAACTTATATGCAGTAAATTCAGCTTTTCTTGGTTTGAGATCGACAGCCACCGGAATGAATTATAAAAAAAAAAAATTATTTAAAATTTCCCGTGTCGGTGAGATGCGTCGATCTTCCCGGCAATGCTATATTGCACATTTATTCTATCCCTGGTGTGTCCGCTTATGCGTGCACAGCATCATCAGCATGTACCTTGGTTTTGTGTAACAATTTTATTGGAAGATGAATAAAACTATATTATAATAATTTTTAAAAGAAATCATGTAAGAGCTAGCACCTCACTGAAAGCACATTTTGATCAATCAACGGCTGAGCTGTTCGACTGTGCAGGACTTTATAGGTCACCGGATTGACACATGGAGTGAGCATTCTACTATTGTTCTCTGTATGAGCGTTTACATGAATATAAATGATATACTTTCCCGGGAAATTTAAATTTGTGCCCACATGTACACTATTATTGGCCGTCGTTTCAAATCCCCCTTATTCACAGTATGTTGTATCCGACGAGAAATTAGAAATTAAATTAACTTTTTTTCAGGGGTGAGTGGCGGGAAATTTTTTTATATTTGATGCCAGATTGCCGGGAAGTTTTGCATTTTTTTTTGCCCTGAATACAGGCTTATTACACAAACTAATCATTGTTGTAGGTCTGCTCCTCGAAGGGCCACATCAGCTGCTAATCTACCTCAAGTAAGTTAATTAATAAAATTGTACTTTTTACAAGGTTCACTTGCAATAGATAGGGCCTATCACTGTCTGTAAAATCAGTTATCTAGCATCACCTGTTAGAGGCGTCAATTTGGCAATAACTGTCATATTTTACAGATTGACCCGATTCCATACCAGTATTAAACTCATTTGGTATGGCACTGCCTGCCTGCTGTGCCTTGGAGGCCTTCCCTAATTCTCAGCTCCAGGCAGTGACAGCCGTATGGTGTCATGACAGCTATATGATGTATCATACCAAATAAAGTGATTCTAAACCAAAACATTTACTTTATAGAAGTTTATCTCTGGTCAAAGATTAGTGCCATCAAACATAGAACCAAAAACATGAGGTCATGTATCTCCTATCGCAACTGGGGCATGATTGATGCATTTTATAATTTTTTTAAATAAAAACACTAAAAATGAGACAGAGTTTCTTCTGTTTAGGCATCAGTTAATACAATTTTGTACTGCTCTTTGTGTATATAAAGATACAGTTGTGTATATAAAAATACAGGTATTGATAATTCGCTAAATACTGGGAAAAGTGTTCTGTTAATAATAATAATAATAATAATAATAATATACTTTATTTAATGAGGAGGTTCAATAAGTACAAAAATAAAACCAATCTTCCTTGAGCCCCTCAAATACACGCACTTTCACACATACACAAATATAAAACAGAATTAAAGACAAGAAGAGCAAAGAGAAAAAAAAGTAATCAAGTGAAAGAATGAAGCAAGTTAACAATATGGGATTCAAATATAGTACAGTCATCTATATACAAACAATAATCATATGAAATCACATGTCATATTTACTTAATATGGATTTTTTCTAGCCGCCTTTTGAATTGCTAGAATGTGTCAATCTGTTATATTACCACATAATTGTGCTGCAGTCTGTAATTGTCTGCGTTGTACAAGATCTAGCTATTCACAATTTCAATGACAAGCTTGAATGTACCTTGTTTTCTAACAGAACTTCCAACAAAAAAAATTGGATAAACATATGCCCCAGTTGCGATAGGAAAAACACCACACCATCATAGAATACACGTCAAAATTTATTAACAGTCTGAAAAAAAGTTAAACTAGGAAGAGCATGTATTTACACAAGAATTTAAAGTAAAATACGTTACAATGGCGAACGGCTTGCTGAACTGTGGCCTGGGAACGTGGATAGAATAACTACTCCTCGTGGAAGGACTTGAAACTGTCAATGCACAGGTTGATGTCTCACGAAGCGGACCCAACACTAGATTTTTGTCTCAATCCTTTCTTCGAACAGGAGGCACACCTTCCTTTTTTCATTTTACGGGGCCAGTTAGAACAACAAGAGTGAGGTGATGGACGTAATATAAACATGAAAAGTACCAGGACGCAGGAGAATCTGCTTTCAACACTGTGCCCCCTAGCAGTAGAACTGTAGATGAAAATACCACTTATAAAAGAAAAAAGTTATCTGGAGCCCTGTTATGGGATTGTTGTTGCAATCCTACTATATATGTATCCTCATAGGGAACGGAACAGCGATCATGCATATCAAAGGTGTGTCAACCTACATCGATAGAGGGTTTGACCCTGAAATCTTACTCTGACTTTTCATTAGATAAAAATGCTTAACATTTTATGGTTGCCATTGGTTATGTTAGAGTACATCACCATAGTACAAGTAAAATAACCTTAATCCAAGGGGTGAAAAACTATCAATCATTGGTTGGTTATTATGTAGTGAATCTGACAGCTAAATGAATCAGTTCATAAATCAGTGTATAGTATGGGGGTTGTCTGTGTCTCTTGTTTTGAAATTTGCATAATGAATTATTACATAAATTATGCAAATTTGCTGTCTGACTATTTTAATAACGTTTTTTCTTTAGACTTTTTCTTGATTTCTATTTAACCTAGGCTTTTGAAGCTTGCATGCAGCATTTTTATAAATTCATATATAGTAATCAACATATTAGCATAATATCATAATCAAGCAATTGCAATTATCTCGTTTATTCTTCCGATTCTCTAGTTTATTCTCTTTATTAATTTTTTCATGTTGTCTTAATAATCAAACTGCAGGCAGTTTTGTTTGTTTGATTGATTGGGGTTTAACGCCGTACTTAAGGTTATTTCACTCACATGACGAGGTGCAAGCCTAATGGGTGAAGAAACCACCCCGACACCACTGGCAACAAACAAAAACATCACAGGACAAATACAGGAGGCTCACAAGACCATGTTTACACATCACAAAGATATCGGCTTCCTGTTCCACTTTAGCTCAGAGAGCACCTGGGCAAGCAGGCAGTTGGAGGGAGCTTCTCTGTTAAAGAGCAGCTCAAAACTGATCTTTGGTGCCTCTTGTATCCTGCCTTGTTGTCTTATCTTTGTTAGGAGTAAAAAAAAAAACATAACCACTGTCAAACCACCAACAAACAAATATAATCAAATTTCTGTTTGTTTTAGGTTAATAAATTCTTATGATGTTTTGTCCACAACCTAACATTTTCTCACTGCCAGTTCTATATTTAGACAGCACCAAATTATCAATTGGTTTGTTTGACCTTCCAGCCTTTTGTTGATGTGTTAAATAACTCTGAGCTGCACCAGAAGCTGGCTAAGAGTATAAACCAGACTATGTTACTTCCCCTGTTGGGTTCAGAAGAGGTGCAGACAGGTGAACATCCATATCCATCCACCAGCGGACACGCATTGATTACGTCACAGTTACCAGACCCGTCAACGTCAGAAACTACCTGCAATACTTTTCAGGCGCTTGAAAGCATACTAGATATACATGTAAGTTACAGAAAGAGAGACTTATAGCTAGATTAACATCTGATGTCTTGAATATTTCTTTGGTTCATGAAGCTGGTCACAAGGAGGTAAAATTTTGCTTCCGAAAAAACATTTCTGTATTCACTTAATGTATTCACTTTAGAACCATGTATCTGGTTTGGTTTAGTTTATAATGATTGCTCTCACTTACTTTTCAAAGTTTCTGAATATTAGAGGATTTGTTTTCAGGAGACCCAGATGTCGGGAGATGTCATTACAAACATTATTGACAATACCAAAGATGACCCAGCTTTTGAAGGCCTATTTCAACTTTTTGAACTTGGTAAGTAGGAATTTGAGAGAAAGGTTATTTAAGATTTCCAAATTTAACTTCTTCATAAATAGGTATGAGGGCTGAAATGGTAAACCATGTACCTGTGAACTGTTACAAATTTGAAGGTATTCGAATAGTAAAAGTGCTTAGCGAATAACTGAAAATTTGAAATGACCCCTTAACCAATAACCATGCTGGCCATGTGGAAAGTGTTGAGTAAATTATTTGCAGTTAAATCTGCCCCTGTGTTTTACTGGTGTCATTAGGAATACAAATCGTAAAATAAATGTTTAATGGGTAACCTTTTAAGCTGTAAAATGTTTTTTGTCTGTCTCACAGTCTTTTTTTTAAGAAACTAAGACACATAGGGCTACATATGTATGTCTTGGGCCATACTGTCGTGCCTCGCCGGCCATCACTACGGTAGAAAAAACTTAGCCATTTTAAACCTTTCTTTTAAACAGATGATCTGCCTTTTTTTAATAGCAGATTTGACTGAATTATTATTCCCAACCTTAATTAAGGCCAGACTGGGTACCGTAGGGGTATTTTCAGAAATAATTAGAAATTAAATGCAAAATGTTCTGAAATATCTTCTAAGATGCCACTTGGTAAAAAATAAAGTTTTCCCAAAAAATTTTGCAATCTACAGGTAAGTGTTGACGAAAAGTAAATATATCCAAAACCATTCATTTTTTCTTTCAAAATTCTTTTTATTACATGTTTTTAGGTGATAATATTCATATAAGGACTAAGGCCTGCGGCTGTGGCGTAGTGGTTAGCAAGCGCTTTCTAACGCCTACTTGATTTACCATTCACAGGATCTAGTCCGTCAGATATATGAGTGAGTCACAAGATGTGGCTCCCGCAATCGCAGGGGTGGTTTTTATGAGGTTCCTCCCAGTTTTCCGCCATACTAGGGCAAGGACAATCTGTCGTCCTATAAGTGAAATACCCTTGAGTACGACGTTAAACCCCAATCAAACAAACAAGCAAACATATAAGAACTATAAAAGTCAGGGTTTTTGGCTCATAAACAAATTATAAGGCAAAGACAATAGATACAGTTTTTATTTCCACTCAATTCAACACTTTTTCAATATATTTCAATCTTATATCGCACATAAACAAAAGTTATGATGTCCCATGATGTCAAAAGTGAAAAAAAATAAATTTTCATAAAAATTAAAAAATTTGTCGCTGAAGGTCTGGACTTAAGATAATCTGCTAGGAAAAATGTTATCGTTCAACCTTATACATGATAAGCATACAACCGACTGCGTAAAGCACAATGGTTAAAAGCAGTCCATGCGAGAATAAAACTCCGGGGCCGGAGGGAATGGGTACATATCTTCCCAATAGTTATATTACATCCCTCTGTCAGTATTGTATCTTATTTGCAAATTTCATAAGTGTGCAGGTTTCTCACAGCCTTGTGCGTTAATTACTCCATTCTCGAAGGAATCACAGGAGACTAAGTTTAACCCGGCATCTCCGTCAGTACTGCCATCATTTATCTGCAGGGTTTTGCTGTAATTTTGTTTATCTCCTTTCATTTGAAAAAACTGACATTCTCTTGTACAGCCTTGTACTAGCCAGTCATAAATGACACTTTTTGAGCTCCAATAAAATGGTTACAATTCACTTCAATTTTGTTTTTCTATAAGCAGGTGACAAAGGGAACAACACAAGTAATACTGATGCAGATGTGTCTTTATCAACACACATGTGTCTTGCACTTGATAAAGAAGAGAAGAGACAGGCTGAAGAAACTAAAATGATTGAGGTGGCTTCTGCTCTTATGGAACTCTCACAGTCTGCTCATTCTGATAACATGGGAACCAGTCAACCAGAAAGGGATAGCGATGAACGAACGCCTCAGAAAATGATTGAAAGTAAGATACAACACCACAAAGAAGCTGTTGACAATAATGAAATGGAGGTCCAAGAGACACCAGTTGACATTGTTACCGACCCTCATAAATGTGTTGACCAAGTAAGCACTGGAAAAGCTGGGATGAGTTTCAAGCAGAAAACTACCATTGACGAAAGGGGTGACAATAGACCTGATGATAGCAGTCAAACTGATCAAAGTCTGCCAAGCACTAATACTCCGTCGAAAAGATCAACCACTATCTCTTCAGCTGCTCCTTCAGTGCAACGTTCAGTGGTGGAAACCTCATTACCACAACCCTCATGTAAAAGACAACAGTCAATAGCTGATTCAGAAGTCCAATTGCTTTCAAGCAGCACCCAAATGAAAGTAGCTCCTGAGATAGATTCAGCCTTACCAATGTATGAGGTGGTGATTGTGTCATCCCAGGATGGTTCGACCAAGTCCAGACATAATCTTTCACAGACCAAGAAGAAGACAAAGTGTAAAATAACTGGTGAAGGCAACCCAATCCAACAGGGTTCAACAGCTTCTCACATAAAAAGTTCCTCAACACCTAGTGGCTTGGCCCCCAGAGGAAAACATCTGACTGACCACCCAATGTCAAGCTCATCAGGTAATTTATATCTTCATTTCATTATGGGGTTTTGCTCGTTGCAGGTTGGAGGGTGGTTCCTATTATTTGGGAGTCTCAGTCATATAGGTTTCCTCTGCCATTAATACTTGGGTCATCAGTAAACTTGAGAATGACATATTCCACCACCGACGCTGTGTACTGGAAAATCAAGTGTGCTGATACCATTCACAGGCTTGAGTCATCCAGTGAACCTCCAGTAGGAAGGAATAACTTGAGGTGACAATTTTAGGTTTACTCTAAGTGTTCCACCGTACGTAAATAAGTCAAAGTTAGAGGGAAGCCATACTATATTTAGAATGAGTACATGATTTTGGATTTTTGTTTTTCTTTGTTTAAGATTTGCTGGCCCTTGTTGAAGCAGCACCTTCCCCAGAATCTGTAGATCCAATCGAAGTTATGCCACTCACATGTGGACAGAGTTCTCAGACAGGCAGGAATATTATGGAATCTAATACATCAGTGTCTGATCTAGATAGTGAGGCACCTATTTCTAGTAATCATTCAGCCTTTGGTGCTCAGGACGAGCCTACTTCAACTGCACTCAATATAACGCCAGTTGGTTGTTCAAGACCTGTTGGACAAATACAGATGCCTACAGATGTTTGGGATGGTTATATGCTTGTGTCAGAACAGAATACTCAGCCAACAAGCTCTCCCCAACAGCAAGATCCACCTTTGCATAGACTGTGTCCTGCTGTAGCATTACCGCAAGTAGAGGAAGAAAATGTAACTGATGTGAACGTTTCACCTGTCCAATCGTCCCCCACTGACATATTAGGACAGGCTTTCAAATTAGCTACAGGTAACGGATTGGACAGTCCTGTGCAAAAAGGGAATAGCCAGCAAGCAACTCCTCAAAGGGTAAAACCTACGAGAAGGAGCCAGCGATTATTGGGTGAACATGTAGGAGGACTGGATAGTGTAACCTCCCCATCACACCATATAGATGTGACTGGCCCTTACTTCAATAGTCCCAGTATCCCTGTTGACCTCTCCTCAGATCTTACTGAATATCCCGATCATACTCAGCAAATGTTAGCCAGTCTTGGTGTTAATATTCACAAGAAGCAGTTAGATTTTGGTGTGACTAGTAAAACAAGGGAAGGAATTCCTAAGATGACCAAAGCTAAGATTTCACTTGGAAAGTTACCCTGTAGAAAAAGGAAAAGAAACCAGTATGTTAAGCTGACAGATAAAATGCTTGACATGTCAAGTGCGAAAAGACAGCAGACAGACACTGATGCGACTACATTATCCCAGCCAACCATTGAGGTTATACAGGTTCCCCAGTCATCTAGGGTAGAGAAGCCGGTAGACCAACCAACTGAAGCAGAGACAAAAGGAAGCACACCAACCAAGGTGGAAAAGCAGACTGGGTTTGTTGCTATTCAGCCTAGATCTGAGTTAATTGGCCAAAGAACCAATTCCCCAATAGCTGTGAAGGCTAAGCCTCGTCGTTTTTTTGGTATGTGCACAATGCCAGATTATGGTGGTACACTGTTTGATAGTGAGGGAAACTTTCTTGTTGATGATGAAGATCAACAAAATTTTAAAGGGGGATTTGTTGGACAGATTGGAAGCGTGGGCTGTAGCTCCCCAGTACTGAATTTCTCACCAGTTGTTCCAGAGGACATTCTACTTCGCTCACTCATTTCTACTATCACACAGGATTCAAATGAAAGCAGTGACCCTGAAAGATGTGAATCAGAAAGGGAATCGGCTGTAACAGATAACAATATACGGTTCAAGTCTAAGGGAAAGCGGAAAAGTGCTGCGAAAGCTCCTCGTAAGAGTAAGGCCCAACCAGTTACTGTCCGAGAAAGGAAAGAGCCTGTGGAGAGTCCTAGCGAAGAAGACTGTGGATTCGCAGTAGTGGGACGTAGAGTTTCATATGTACCAAATGCATCCAACCAACGAAGAAAAGGTAAAACAGAATATCTAATTATAGAGAAGACACCATCTAAACGCAGAACAAAATCAACCGAAACTAACTGTAACACTTCGGTTTTTCCCACAGAACTACATGTACCAAGATCTGTTGTGAAGCAAAAAGCTTCATCTACAATGAGTAGAAGTACAGCAGAGGTCAACTCAGTTTGGGGTTCTGCTGAAAATTCAGTATTACACATCCAGGAGTCCCTTGACCAAGGTGTTGAAGAGCATGGCCAAGATGGCCAACCTCATGTGGTAGCCCATCATCGTCCAGCCACACAACCTCGAATGGCAGATTTGACCACTATCGATTTGTCACAACTGACACAAACACGAAACTTAACTTCTCCCAAAAAACCTCCCAAGAAAAAATCTGTCTCAAAACCGGTAAGGATAAAACTTTTCAATTCCCTAAATTAAGGAGGTACAAGATTATATTCAGCTACAATTAAGCTGATTTTTTTATTTTCTTTTTTAATGTACAATTCTCCACTCTCCCTGTCGAAAATGACAGGTGGATGGGTCTTTGGCTGAGACTATGACTTAAGATACAAAATATTCTTAATTCTTCAAATCTTACTCAAAATTACCTCTGTTTTTTAAGAGAAGTGTGTACTTAGCCTAGACATTCAGTGGAAGAAGATTCAATTGACAAGTTCATGTTATGGTTGTGCTTGGGTAGCTATTTGTTGTTGAGAACATCACCATATAAGTGAAATACCCTTGAGCACCGGTTCTACGCCAATCTAATAATCCAATAATCAGCAGGAATAGCTATCACTTTTCCACCAAAGGTACTGTTGTTTCACCCGTGAAATAAGCATTTAATGGACGCTTAATTTTTTTTCAGGGAAAGAGGGAAAAGAATGTTAAGAAACGGAAAGCTAATGTAAGTATAAGCCCTAATTACAGGTGAAATAATATTGTCAGATTAGGCGAAAATTAATATTAAGTTTGTTTCGGGTAACAAGACAAGATTTGGCAAGTCAGGGTCAGTGGATCGGATGTTGTTTTTATTTTATTTTTATTTTTTTCATTGCCTGATGTATGGTATATTATTAATATTATTAAACGGCCCAATTTTCATGATTAGGCTAAAGCTGCTAGGTCCGGTGTAGTGTTATAACTTTAATTGCAATGTAATATCTACTGAAAACTTCTGTAAATTTCTTTTCAAAGTCTAAGAAAATCTAGATCTGATAAGCAAACAAGTTTACAGAGTTTGTCCCATAAAGCAAGAAAGTCGTGATGTATAAAAAAGTAGGTCAACATGGCTTCAGTTGTACAACCTGCCACACTTGCACAGACTTGTCACTATATTTTATTATATTTTATTTTATTTACATTTTTCTATCTAAATGTTCATAGTAATTCATCTTGTGATATACAAAATAAAAGCCTGGATCAACTTTTAATCGTGTAGTTGTGCCGTAAATATAGAGAACATATTTTGGAACGTAGAACATACAGCCCAATGCCAATCACCTGCTCTGAAACAAACTCTTCACAAATTGAAATAATTTACATTTGCACAACATGCGAGCGACAGTTGAATATAGTTTATGTTATAATTTGTTGAATGCTATTGTACATTCTGGTGATAATTAAACTGCCGTCTTTCATAGCAGTTATCCGCTGAAAACTATAAAACTATCCGCTGGAAATTATAAATTAGCAGCCATCTAATCATATCCAAGAGGAGTACAACAACAGCGAAGCGATAGGAATTGACATTACTTACTAATTGAGGAATAGACGAGAATAAACACTACTTGAATTTATTAAGCAGTTTTAATCGCGTTATACGAGCCCGTATACAAGACAAAATCTTGTCTGAAGTAAGATCGCACATAATTTTGTCTGACATGGCATGAAGGCAAGTGTTACATAACAAAACTGACGTCTCCATTTAACAGATTAAACCGAATTGAAATTTGAATATACTGAATCATAAACCGAATAAAAAGGTATGTATTGTCACATCGTGATTAAACAAAATTTCGATTAATCGTGACAGCCCTAGTTAATGTTCTTTCTTTCTGCATGTGATTTACGTCTTGTCTGTTTTGTGTTACAGGAAGATGCTCATTTTGAAAAGGAAAACTGAACAAATACCTGCCCAAAGAGTGCACAGAACAGCCTATTGCAAACAGCTTTTACTTTGTAAATGTTTAAAGTTTCACCAAGAAGGTCAATTTATGTTTTCTCTTGGTGATTTACTTTTTTAAATATCTGTGATAAGCAAATGATGCTAATTGTGCTTCTATTATTGTATAATGTATGTATGGGTTATTCTGGTAATGGCATGGAGTCTGGGTTAGCCGTCTTAATTTAATTTCACTGGTTTCTCAAATGAATATGTGGATTTTTGACTGGCAGAAAAATCTAAATGTGTCTAGATGTGTGTGAAAGATTCATGCCAGTGGCATCAAAGCTTATTAGCCTTAATTGCCAACTGTTTTCCTTGTTCTTATGCCATAGTGACAGGTCGTAAAATCTTACAGCAGTATTTAACATTTTTAAGCATGTTACAATGGTAAGAAAATTTTAGATTAAAAAAAAATGTACGATACAGATCATTTGTACTTTTGAAATTTTTTATTTTTATAAAAGACCTTTCTTACCCATTTTGTTGACATATTCAATCTTTTATGAGATTTTTATCTGTTGTTCTTTTGTTACCACAGGGCGTAAAAATAACTGAATCTGAATTTGTTAACATTGGTTTTCTTCACTCATTGCCTAATGAAAACTCCAAGAAAACTCGGTAGAAAGGTGAACATTCATATGATGCAATTTCTGACTCAATTTTTGCATGTTTAATTAGAAATAATACAAGTGCTATTATTTGTTGTTCTTGTTCACTAACTGTATCGATATCAATGTATGGTGGTCGTGCCGTGAGCTTCTGTAGCTCAGGCAATTAGGGAGCTGATCATCCTAGACAGACTGTAGATCCCAAGCAACATGTTCTTTCTGTTGGTTGGCATGCCGATTACATGGGTGGTTGGAGCTTCTGGTTGCCCTGGTGCTCTCAGATCTAAAGGGGATCAAGAAGCTGATCCCCTTTGTGATGTCGTTGCATTGCATTCTGTGATTGTCTTGTATTTGTTCCCTTTTATTTGTTGCCAGCGTCGTCAAGGTTTGTTTTTTTCACTCACTCGGCTGACAAGCTGTCATGTGAGTGAAATAACCTTAAGTACGTTGTTAAACAAACCCATGCCAATTACAAAGGGCAAGTCAAGAACGTATTCGGCAAAGAACACTGAGTTTATGTAGACCTATTTGTTAGGAATTCCCTTCTTCCTATAGATCTGTATACATGATCAGGTGCATTCTTCCTTTAGATCTGTATACCTGATCAGGTGCATAATTCTTCCTATTGATCTGTATACCTGATCAGGTGCATAATTCTTCCTATTGATCTGTATACCTGATCAGGTGCACTCTTCCTTTAGATCTGTATACCTGATCAGGTGCATTCTTCCTATAAATCTGTATACCTGATCAGGTGCATTCTTCCTATAGATCTGTATACCTGATCAGGTGCATTCTTCCT
>JARDVA010505850.1:3167-13726 GCA_030265315.1 Mopalia swanii | reverse complement strand
GTTCCAAATGATTTAATTTTGTTTTGTCTTTGAAACTTTTGTTTTGATATGGGATTATTTTGTTAACTTATGCTTTTGTTTTATGGATAAATTTGTATTCCTTGTTTTTCTTTTCTTTAATGAATTTTATTTGTATTTGTTTTGTAAATGTATTTACGGTAGATTTTGGTTTTTAATGATTTTTTCTTTCTTGTTTTATTGTTATTGTTTTCTTTAAATACTGTTTTAAAAAAAATATTTGCATTTAAAGAATAAAATAAGTTTTTTGTTCATTTCTCTGCTGTATTTTATAAAAAAAAAATTGGCAGTCATCGGCCACCATACACTTGTAATGGCAGCTATTATGTTAGGCCATGCGCTCTTCTGCACAGAGTTGTCGTTCGTGGTTCGCCTTTCTCCTTTATGATTAGAGTATTATGTCAGGGTTATCTTTGAAAAGTTACAATTACTTTTGAATATGTCGTTTTAGGTAAGGGAAGTAATGCATGTTGGACGTACAATACAGGCCTACTTGGTGTAAAACAGTAAGTGCGGGGATGCTCGGCCAGAAGTTCACTCGGCTCTTTTTTATTTCTAAGAGCGAATGAGGAAACACTATTTATCTCTTACTCAGTTTGGTTTTTTGTTTGAATGGGTTTAACGCCGTACCCAAGGGTATTTCACTTATTTGACGACGGATTGTCCACTTGGCTCCCTTTCTTGCCTAATTACGGTGGACAACTGGGAGGAAAACTCGTAAACACAATTACCAGAACTTCAAAACCAGTTAGTCACACCATGTTCACTATAATGATTAAGGTTGGCTTACACTTACAAAGTACTGGAAATTGGTTTGTTGACCGTCCGTGGCAGAGTGGCCTATTGATGATGTGGCTGTTCTTCAGAGAGTGTGCGCTTCTGGTTCACATGGTTTCTCCACCTCTGGCGGTGGGTCTATTCCCAGCGGACCTGATATGTGGGTTTAAATGTCAGCAACAAGCGGAGGATCGTGGGTTTAGTCTGATATATTGTTTGAAGACTTTGGCTTTTACGTCTTGGATGTATCTGCTTTTCGATCAAGTATATTGTCTTTCCTTGACAGTTTTCTAAATAATTGCAATAGTTCAGATTATTAAAGCTACGATTCAGAAATGTTACTTTTATAAATTCAAATCATTCTGTGCAAAAACGAGCTTAAGATTATAAAATGGATATCATTGTATTTCATGGTTGGCATTATATCGCAATACATGCACATTTAGTCTTTACAAAACGCTTGTCTCTAATGGTCATTCCCGTGGCCGTGATTTACTAGTCAGCGTGTCGACCTACTGACCATACTTCGATGTACCGTTCGCGCAGCTTATAAGGCGGTTTTCTTTCGGCTTTCCACCATATTTAAGCAAGAAAATTGGGAATTGGACAATCCGTCGTAGTAGAAGTGAAATAACCTTGAGTACGACGTTAAACCACAATCAAAAAATAATTTAATGATCATAATAAGACAACACTGAAAGGCATAACTCGCGTAATGATTGGTTGAGAGGGTCATCACTTTTACTGATCAGAGTTAACGGCCATGTTACACAAATCATCATTACTCAGATGATGCGAAGATGACCATATGGTTTATTGAGAGGCTACACTTTGTTAAAACAAAACAAAACAACAAATCAAGGCAGTAGTCATATGATACACCATACAAAGCTGTAATCAAAACTGCTGTTAGATTGTATGTCGGCTTCCTCGTTTTCCAGTGTACGCCACTTAAATGCTGTCCATGTAAGTAAATTATATGGTAACGTAGGCCTACTCTAAATCGGAACTGAGGAAAGTGTACACAAATCGAGACCAAAGTTATATCAAGCTGAAACGCAACGAATGTAGCATGAAAAGTCCACCATACATTTTCCTTACAGTAACACCATCCCATTGGTTATCATTGGAAAACCGGGAATCCTACAGATATATAATACCAGTTTTGTTAACATTTTAACAGGCTGTTTTATTTGATTATAAACTTAATTGCATTTTTATGTTTTCTTTCCCTTTAAGATAGAACTTAGTTCTTTATATTTAAATGGGTGTTCTTGTTTATTTCTGAACACGTGATTTCTGGTTTACATTTTGGTGTGGACAGGGATCATTTTGGATAGGCTTTTAATATGGTGTTTGTTAGATTAACATAAAACTTGATCCTGGGATTGTGGCCACGTTCTGAAGATGACCTGATATGGCCCTCACTCGGCTCCTTTGGTCTGTGTCTTGAAATTTCCTCATCATCGGTTGTGGAGCATTGACTGTGTTCTTAGGAGAGCGTGAAAAAGGTAACACCTTTGTGTTTTTTTTTATAACGAAACTCTGGGAGAAAGTTACTAGTCTAAACTAGAGATGAAGTCGTTATTTTGATCGTCGAGATGACGGGCCATTTTAACCGTTATACAGTGCAAGCAATCCATGATCACCATCGAAAAGGCAACACATGTTTTTTCCAATGTTTTTAATTAACAAGTATGGCATAAATAATACATACGATTGTCTGCCTGCGGCAAGTGCTAGGGAGTGTCATGTTGCAAGCCCTTCAGAACTCTAGCCAATGAGAAGGCGCATAGCGGTCAGCTGACCACTTTCCAGTGACATGGCAGAGGGAACGACTGCACTAGAGTACACATATGATACATACAATGAGAGTTAAATCGTGTTTTGTCCAATATGATTATCTATTGCCTTCTTATTTTTAATTGATGGATAGTTTTTATTTAATGAATTCTCCAGGGTTGACAGAAGTCGGTAAATATGCCTATATGTCCGACAGTAAGCTGTATACCGTCGGTTTGCAGCTACGGAAACGTAAATAGAAACTATTTCCATATGTTAACAGAGCCAACGGCGCAATTGTTGCCATCCTCTTCCTTGTTTCCGATGTATAAACCCCACTGCAAATTACTCCCGATCACTCCTCAATTACCTGCATGTTTCTTCCTGGCTGAATGTTCAGCATCAAGTGGTTCGACACAAATTTAATTTTGCGCTGAGCACGTTTTAACACCTGGGGAAATGACTATCGTACAGTTACACCTGCAGTCTTAGAAATAACGGTTCTTTTGGGTTATTTAGAAAAGAGGATGGTTCTATATGGAACCATTATGACAAAAACGGTTCTTTGACATAAGAAGAAAGAGATCAATACTTGGGACGGTTGCTGTGAGGGTTCCATACAGAACCAAAAAGGGTTCCACCAGAGCCATGACTGATTAACCTTAATTGATTCCATTAGAGCCATAGTTTTCTAAGAGTGTGGGAGTGCCTCGTCATACCTGGAGAAATAGCTACCACTTAACCTCAGCCTGAATCGATACACCCGTGAGTTTCTCGTCACACCTGGGGAAATAGTTATCGTTACAAAGTAGTCCGAATCGTTACACCTGTGAATACCTGTTCACGTCTGGTGAAATGGCTATTGTTACACCTCGGTCTGAACAGCTACACATGGGATTACCTTGCTACATGAAATAAATATCGTTATGACTCAGTATTTTGTGGTATATATATTTTCGATTCTTCAATCATAGACAGACGTTTAAAGAGCTCAAATTAAACAAATCATCTTTTTACTATGTCATCACATGGCTGAATCAGGATACAGATGTGCCTTTTAAAACGAGATACAAGAGGGATATATAATTTAAATAAAGTTAAATACACTAAAGAAATAAATAAAACAAAATAAACAAAAAATTCTAAACAAACTATCTTGAGTTCTAATCATGAGGTCTAACGTCTGCATGGCAACCAACTGATAAAAGTACGACAAAAATAGCACAGTTTATAAGATAATTCCTCCTTTTTTATTTAACTTAGATCCCGTATCGTGAGCAACGGGTTTTTTGAAGACAACATAAACGTATTACAAGTCAAGTCTGTATAAGTTCAGATCTGTTACATTCTGAATCAGATTTCAATGTCCATAATCTTCTCATGTTAGGTCTTCTCAATATATTTTCGTTTGTCTGAATCTATAAGAAATAAGAGTCTATCTCCGTCTCATGCCGAAGTCACACGTACAGCATAAACCTGCTTGCCCACAGATATCGTGTCTCAAATGGCCAGTTAATGCTCCCATACATTCACCAGAACCGAAACCGAACTCTGGAGACTGGCAAAAACACCCTCCCCATGTCATTCTCCCACCGGGCCCTGGCATTGGCATGGCGTTCATATCGGGTGCATCGGGAATATCCACGGACATACCGAACATGAAATTGGCTAGATTAGGAGCAGGAGATCTCTGTTGGGGGGCTTGACGTCCTGGTGGACCACCTCTTGCCGGAGTCTGTCCACGGCCTCGAGGACCACCGCCGCGAGCTGCGCCACGCGGTGGTGGCTGTGGAAATGGGTCACACATTTCTAAAATATTGTCAAGGAAACAACTTTTCTTAATATCCATAACAGAAATCGGTACATGCAAATTGATAGTAAGCGAGAAAAACAAAGCACAGTATTAAGTGCAATGCCCCCTATACTACATACTCAATCCTGATATATGAATCTTTCATATTTCTCTACACCCCCCTCCCATTCCCCTGCAAAAGCTGCCTTAAATTTTAACTTTATCGGTAGGCTTGGTGCCCCCCCCCCCCCCCCAAAAAGAAGATGTACACCCAATTTGAGTTCAATCAAATGAAGTGTGAGGACAAAAAGGTTTGTCCAAAATTAACATTACTGGGAGAAACTTGATCTTCAACTTGTTATAATAAAGCTGTAAACAAAGTTTACGTCAATTTACGTAAACATATAGTTTTTTCTGGTTTTAAAGGTACGGGAATAGTAATCCGTTATTAAAGCAATACAACCATAAGACGTTCACTTTAAAAGGATGATTTGCACACTACAGATCCGATGATCTCAATCTATGTTTCTTGATCACAGAGAGATGACATCACTTTGTGACGTCATCGTAGTTGTATATTTCAATGCAATGCCGCGAATCTATGCACTTGGCTACCAGTTGACGTTCCAGCACGACCAGTTGTTGTTGTCTGTGACGTTTTGAGGGTCTCGTGCCCAACAATGTGTGCTGCCAGCTATTTGAAAAAATGTCAAATTTGTTACACGTAAGTCCCACTGAAAGGAAAGTGATCAAATTCGAGCTCGTGTTTCACTCTAGTCAATTAATATAGAAAATAATTTTTTTTCTCTAAATAATAATCCCAGCCATTTCAACACTTTGTTTTCACAACCGAGTTTAAAAGGTTGTAAACAATTTTCTGTACATGCGAGGTTTAAGTACCTGTCGTAACTTTTAAACTCTTGTATGTAAGCAGACGATACTTCTGCAGGGAATTCTAAATGCACAGAAATAGGCAGACAGGGTGTTCGATGATAGGGGCCTGTGGTCACCAGTGATATAAGTTTGTCCCGTTTAGGGAAAACTGTGTTGTTTAAGTTACCACCTTGGTATAAACTGTGAAAAAGGATACGGAAACCCATCATAGCGGCCATAGGGCTGAACTGTTGTTGAGATCCAGGACCCATTCCCATTCCTCCTCCCATCATTCCTCCCATCATTCCTGGGAACATGCCATACTGGGCTTGTATCTGCGTACATGCCAACAAAAGTACAACACACGTGACTCCAATTCGGCTGTCCATGTTGTTTTCTGAAATAAATTACAAATTACAGATATTGTAATAAAACCATGCTACGAAATAAGCACTGGTTTATATTGATTAAGCCGTTACATAATCTATGTTTATAAATGCAGCCTGGTGATCAGAAACTGTGGCTGTCAGAGCCCATACATAACTAAATAGTGTTACTCAGAGTGCAAATTTTTTTCCAAACACCAAATAACCCAAGGACATATGGCACAGACATCATCTTATCTGGATTCCGTTTCCTTCTTACCAATACAATTTTGGTATCGAACCAATCAGAGATGTCGATAACCGTAGACAACAGAGGGCATATTGGCATTACAGGGAATTAAATTTTGACACATATAATTATTTTCTAGAATATTCCAACTTATTAACTTTGTTGGTGTCGGCTCAGAAATACAAACTACAACAGATTAACTAAAAATAAACACCAGACAGCAACGTGAATGGAATGTGATTTGTCCTGATGCAAACAATGCTTTAATAACAGCTATATGCCTAAGGGAGTCTAGCTGTATGCTTGTTTTAGTGGGTCAAACTTGTTCTTTAAGTTATAGAAAATGTCCCATTGTTAAACCGCGAAACAATGGGGCTTTTAAATCACGACAGATGATAGATGAGTATATTTTTAAACCACGCATTAAGATAAGAAAAAAACAACAATGACAATGTCAGAAGATTGTAAAAAAATCTAAAAGAAACCACAGCAAAACAAAACAAGAAAAACAAAAAACAAAAACAAATTTAGGATAAAAAACAAAGAAGGTTTGTTTCAGGTAAATGTATTGGATTATATAACGCATAGAAAGGCTATAATGTCTTCTTCGAACTTGATTTGGCGGATGGTTGGGAGGGAGCTTCCTGTTGCCTTGGTGCTCTCAGAGCTAAGGGGCAACATGAAGCCGATCTATGTTTCATGTCTTTGTATTACGTCCTGTGATTCTACTATATTTGTATATTTGGTTTTCGCCAGTGACCTCGAGGGTGGTTTCCATCGGCACGTCGTCATGTGAGCTACGGCGTTAAACCTTAATCGAACAAACACACAATCGAATTTGACTGATCTTTAACGTCTTGGGGACATTAACATATTTAATATCAATGGTGAGACTGGGTATAGGTATTCAAAAACCAACGTCATTGTGAGAGTTATATCATCGATAAAATATCAGTGATAAAAACTAAATGTTTACTAATCGAATGACGTGCATGCATATAAAACAAATTTTCATAGGCTGATACATCTCATAATATTTTGCTGATATCTCAAGACATTCACATTGGGAAATACTCGGCTTGTAATAAAACTTAAGCTGCATGTTATTCAAATTTGTCGAACGGCCATTAGTGTGGGGCTCACGATCTATGGCAGGACCAAATCGCGGATTAAATCCATCTCTACTGTTACTTTGTTAAACCAGTGCTACATCGTCAACGAATGTAAATTCAAGTATAAGACTACCGTTTTCTTTTGGGAGTTTAAATCCCGGTGAAGGGAAGCCAAATTGTTTTCTACCTTTACGAACATTTGCTTCTTTAAAATTTAAGTTAAAGCATTTAAACGGCCTATATTGTGTTATCGCTGTGCATCCTGTTTGGCTGCTAGGCTCAGAATCTCTTAACAAATTTCATTAAAAAAATTTTAAAAACCCAAAACACATTATACATATAAATGTTTATTTATTGTTCAATGTATATTCCTTGTTAACCTATGTTTATCTCTGTTGTAGTCGGTATTAGTAGCCCATGGCTAATGTTTTACTTTTGTCAGACCCGACTTTAAATAAAGATTTGATTTGATTTGAACTTGAATTTGTAGACTTGGCGGAGGAATAGAAGTTTAATATCCCAATGGAACCTTTTCTTAATACTATTATGAAATAACCAAGTCTTTTTGTGCGTGAAGATGGAAGTTACTGATTCTTTTACTTAAATTCCAAGTCTTAATTCACGACGAAAGTGATGAAATCACGGGTTGTCAGCCGACACAACACGTATTTCCGCATATGTAGCAGTACTATGGGGTGATTTTAGGTTTTGTTTGACATATAAAATGTCGCAGATAATTAAGCATATCAAACATTATTGAATTAATTGAATACTTGACAGCTCGTAAGTGGGAAAACACTCCAACTATTTATCTTTAGTTATGGCTACATTATATGATAGACTATCAATTAGCATCAAAATAAATATATAATTGCTTGACAAATGTCCGTTCATTACGTACTTTCAAAAATTTAGAGGAAGAAGTTTTGGCCAGATAATAATATAGAAAAATATATATTTTTGTATATATTAGATATATAAATTTTTATCCTAGTGATACTCTAATGAAATTTGTTATAGTCAAACTAGTCAACATTTCTACTTATTTGCAATTAAAAAGTTTAAAGGCTTTAATCAAGTCATTACCCAAGACAGTAAATGGCCTTATTATTTTCCAACCATAAAGCTGATTATATAAACAAAGGTAACAATATCAATCACAAAAGACTTGAAGTTTAACAAACGAAATCCTATTAATAGATTGAGACGGCAAAAGCATATGTACAGAACAATATATGGTTATCATAACACAAGTAAAATGTTAAATTACCATATACTTTAAATGTATAATAAATCTATGTTTGGTAAACGTTAATCATATAAGATTAATAAATAAACAGACTGAATTATTTCAATTAAAATATTATTTGTTGTGAAGAAAGAGTAGCATGGTTTGTTTATCTGTTTGATTGGGGTTCTCCATCGGACTTTTAGGTAAAGTCATAACGAAAAACGAAAATAATTGAAAACAGAAATTGATTTCTTTGAAAAATTAAAACTGTTGTATCTAATAGAAGCAATGAACATCGCACGACAAAAAGTATAAATCGAAAAGTTTAACTTGGAGTAAACTTTATAGAACACACTATTGCTATGTGCAAAGTATTGCCAATATTAAACCATTGTAGTTAAATGTGGATAATAAACCGATGAAGTATAAATCCAGTACAGATATGAGTTAATGTCAAAACAGAATTGTTGGCGCCTTTGACTTACTTGTATGTATAACCAGTACTGCTGCCGATCTGTTCGCCAAGGTCTCAGAGGTAGGAATACTGTTCAATTCCAGTCCACTCGCTATTTATCTATCCCAAAGGCCACCACTGTTTCTTTACCTTCTTTATTCTATCCTGTTAAATATTTCAGCTTTAGCAGACGTGACATTGTTTTTGTCGCTAGTCACGTGATTGGACAATACAAACCCTTTTCTCTAAGTGACACAAAGGCTTCATTGAGAGGACGAGTTACTTAAGCGAGAGCGAATCAAGCTACCAAAATCACGATCGTGAAACTTCCACAATGTCGTGACTCTGCTCTTTAATTAACTCTCATCTGTTTTTAGTGCGAATATCTGGACATTTAGAGGTCCGAGTGTATCCACTAATAACCAAGCCAAATCTCAATAAACCGGGCCTTGAGGCAACACTTCCCAATTTGGCTTCATACAACTTTAACCATCAACAGGGACAATCTTATTAATAGGCGTGAATCATTTTCGGAAGTATATATGCATATGTAAATACAGTCTAAGTTAATGATATTTTTACTATGCGGAAATAATACACTCCATTATTTATCATTTTTGAAAAATTCTGAAGAAGCTTTTGGAAAAAGCAGCACTGTGAATTGATAAAGTTTAATGTCATTCAGGTTGGATAATCGAACTTTTCTTAACATTTTAAGAAGGTCAAGTCTCTAATTTGAGGAAAATTGTTATTTTAGAAACCACTTTTTCCGTAAACAATAATCCCATTTGAATAACTATTTTTGTTTCCGACATTAACTTAAAAGAGAACACCTGGAAACTATTAAGCTTGTAAAAAATATAAAATTCACCAGCGCACTTAAAAAAAGAAATTTCTTTGACCTACCTCTGCTTTAGCCTAGAGTCCATCTGAAGACAGATTGCCCATATACCAGAGATATGTGAAAGAAATCAGCAAGTTTAATTAACCTCACGTGGCAATCTAATTGATTAATTATCTAAATGGACACGATAGTTCAGGGTATATATGTAGTGACAACTCTTCACGCATTGGGGTGATACGAATTAATATATATATAACAGAAAATACAATAAATATTTGATACAATAGTCATGAATTTTTTATATTTGATCAGTTGGTTAATAGCAAGTTTATATACAGAATATACCGCCAGACTTATTAACTTCTCTATTTGACATTTTTGGTGGCTTAATTGTAAGAAAGCAAGTGTTTTATAATTTAAGACGTTCACCTTTGTAACTCTGTTAAGCTAATCGTGACCATTCAGTGAATGGAATAGTTTTTGTACTAGTCCACATACCGAATACTGAACCACCGTACAGCTGCCAATATGGTTTATTTAATTCGATACAGTCTTACTAATTACAGTTGTGTATGTTTGGTTTCTTTGATTGTATTAAGGGTATTTCACTTATGTGACGACAGATTGTCCAGTTCACAGTAATCCTTGCTTAAATGCGCTGGAAAATCGGGAAGAATCCGCATAAAAAACACCCCTGCGATTGCCGGAGCCACACCGTGTGACTCACTCAATAAATACTCTTTTTACTTATATAACGACCCAGAAGAAACCTAGTAAATACCACCAGCAGTATCCGTAATCACCGGAGAACTTCCTTTTAATATTTCTGGTGGATTTACACCCTTGAACCGACGGTAGGAGCATTAAGGAGAGCACAGTAGTCCCAAGCGTAACCAACTGAACTCTGTCATTATTAAATACTGCCAACATGAGAGCTATGTTCTTTTTTAAATATTAATATACCGCCAAATGCAAACATACACTTATTGATTGATAAATGATTAAATTAAGCTGAGTTGTGTCGATCGAGCTCAGTGTTATCATGATGTTTTTATAACCAT
>JARDVA010505409.1:0-13737 GCA_030265315.1 Mopalia swanii | reverse complement strand
ATACTTGATCATGGGAAAGCTAAATTATAGGCTTAACTTGAACTGTTTGTAAATAGAATTTTGATTTATGTTTTTCAACGAAATATAGTTTGAATACCTAACTTTTAATCTAAGCAATAACAAAAATTTCGTTCATTTTGAGCCCAAGGGGTCCAGCAAGACCTTAAGCAGATTTAGAGTCATCAGTTATATCTTACAAAGACTTACATTCCATCATCTGTTGATGCGTTGTATACTTCAGTGTAAGTTAAGTTGTGACGTAAGACATCAAATACGCAAGGGTTACTACGCCTTACATCTGTAGTGTTTGTCACTCGTCACTCTGCCTTTATACTTAAAGTAATTCCCAGTCAGTAAACATAAGTAGGTCATGGCAGTGATATTTATCCGACTTAAATATCGAAGTAGCCCAACAGGCGTGATATATCGCAAAGGTGTGACGTGACCACATTGTAGTTCTTATATTGATTTGTGTGGGTGTTCAACTTTTGGCAATTTGTTACAGCACAAAATATATCTTTCAGAAAACAATTTGAAAATTCTAAATCGTAAGCAACAGTTGATGGTGAATATGTTTATAAGGTTTCATAAAGAGAGGTCTTGTAGTGTTTCAGCTCTGGTTCTGTAACGAAAATCACTACTGATTACGAATAAGCTAAAGTTTGCTTCCAACGAAATAAAAAGAAGTATTGGTAACTCCAAGATTATTAAAAAACACAGGTGGCTTTTTCTAAACGTATTTAGACAGACCCCTACAAAAAAACATTTCTATGGAATCCTATTGGATTGTCTAAATCCTTTAGGATTCAATAATTATCCTGTATGATTTTTCTGTAAGGGGAATAACTCTCGGATAACCATCCACTTTGCAGCACGGCACAGAATCTAAGCAATATATAGTTTATGTCGGTGGTCAACGAAGGTTTTATTAAGAGATCTTTGGGGTTTGAATAGATTCTCGTCAGTATCGGGCTTGTTAGGGAGTTTTATTTTGGCTGTGTCAGACGCTAAACTTTACCAAGAACAACATGGGCCTTGATCATTAAAATGATGCCAATTACTCGTTCAGAAAGTATGCCGAGTTTATCACAGCTTCGTGTTTGGCAAAGTTAGTATTATGATAGATTGCCGTTATCCAAATTCTCCCAACTGTAAGCATTTCTCTGAGATGCCGAAAATTCGGTCCAGTAACACTAAGTCATGTCCCACTCGTCTTTACTTTAGGTTAGTTCAACGCCACAACAATATAATGTTTTCTTCTAAAAGACACGGCAATTATTCATTCCTTTCAGCTTTGGGAGCTGTGTCACTCTCCTATCAGAGGGGTAGTGGATGTCCGCTATCTAGACTCCAGCTGACTAATCTTCTATTCTGTAGAAGGCCGGGTGGCTGAGTGGTTTAGGTGGCCGGCTTTTACTGCTGGCGATTCGGTGCCTAACTCTAAGGGTCGTGGGTTCGATTCCCGGACGAGTTTCAACCTGCAAAATTTTCTGAACTAAAATCGGTTCAAACTAAGAAAGTGTTATCCTAAAATAACAAAAATACTATAAGGATTGGTGTTCTTTTCGTAAAAATAAAAAGCAACACGTTATGAATTCACAATCAGTATGCTGATATAACATAATGGTATAATCTATGGTACATGTACGTAAAACCGCAAATGGACAAAACTAACGACAGCTTGACATGCAAACGGTGTCAGGATACGTAAGGACATTATTGGAATCTCTGATATATATGTGAGTGATACAGCAAAGTAATAAATATTGTGTGTAATGGGTCTATGCAATTATCTTCAGTTGATTAAACATAGCTCTTTGTCATTTTTCGCACACATGTTAAACATTTTAGGGGCCATCTCTCACTTTTGTCAACTAAAATTGCTTTACTTCGTTAAATCATACGCTGTATACACATATAACTTAACAACTGGCAATGGTTGAGTCCGCATATTTGTATCCAATATCCGGTAACATACACTTCCATTTTCTGCTTCTTAACGTAGGGCCTATTCTCGTGGCGTGTAAACTGGCTTGACTTTAAGAAACATATTCTTAGTAGACAGAACAAAGGATTTACATTTTGATACCTGGCTGCATCAAGCATTGATTCATTGTTGTACTCCACTGTTAAAAAAGCCAGGTGTTTCAATTCAGAACTCCGCTACTGTGTACCTCAAAAAATATTGAGCGATATAATAGATAATCGTGTTGAAAGTATAAATGTGTAACAGACAAGTTAAAGTGCTGTTGACTCTCTTATTGTCTTCCTGTTGAATGTAAGAACATGCCAAATAATAACTGCTGAATAAGATACGAATGTGGTTTTTTGGTTGGAAGTGTATTCAGAACAGATCATCAATTGTAAGACGACTATAGATTATACTGATCTCTGAATGAGCTTTGTGGAGACAGCATTTGTTCTTTGTCATTTATCAGAGAATATATCACAAACCAAAGGTAAAATACGATCGTTAAAACAACGAATTGCGGTTGGTATGTTATGATAAAAATAAATATGTATTGATGATGTAGAATAATTTACCAATATCAATTTCTGTCCATCATTGTTGAATGTATAAACAACATTACGTCATTATTGTAATAGCTCATACGTGATTTATTCTGACCCAGCAATAAATTAACATTTATAATTCAAAGGAAAATGTCTCAATATTACGTCTTGAATAGCATCGCTTATACCAATAAAAACCTTGGATTGACATTCGTCTAATGTCAACTATTAATTCCGGAAGTTGAAGTATCGAAGCTGTCGAAGATTGCGTGTTGACAAAGTAAATATTATGACGGTCACGTTTGAAAATATTGCCGTTATCAAAATCCTTCCCGCTGTGTGATTTGTTTCAGCTGCTGGTATTAAAGCTTCCTGTGGAAAATTGATATTAATCCACCGATCCTTATCAACGTCGCTGTTTGTTCTGGACTCTTAAACTAACATACAATAATAGAACCGATATCAGGACATGTATTGTCAATATATTCGAATCACACTGTTTTATTGAACAGCGAAGAGATACTTTTAATACTGAGCACATTGAATCAATATTAATGCATTAAATGCTTTCATTCTGAATGCCTCAACGAAACCCTATGCTTAACCCGAGAAAAACAAGCAGATAAAAACAGTGTCGGGGTTTCATGCCTTGTATCGAGGCTTTTGTATATACCGTTTGCATATTGCCATTGTTTTTGCTTTGTACATTTCTGCCGTTTTGCTACGAATGCATTTCAGTAAGGTCACCGTCGGTTACAGTTGGGCAAATCTTTATGACCATGTATATTTGTTGGCTTGATGGTCCCCCTGTGCTTATAACATTTGTTTTAATCAACAAACAAACTTGTTCTGCATTTTGATCGTGTTTGCATGAAGTGATATTCAAGACATTACATTTTTGATTAGTTCACTTTTTAAACATAATAAATAACTAAAGAAAATTGTATGTGATTTTATTCTATTAACATTATTTTGGCGTGATGTTGTGGCCCTTCCATGCGACCTCAATAAGGGCGCCACCCTTCCTTCGTTAAGCCGAATATACAATATACAATTCAGACGTGGATGATGGGTCGACTTAACCCCTTCACATTTGCAGATCCTGAGGAACGTGTCAGACAGACAGCCAGGAATATCAAACCTGGCAAATCAACGACTTGATATCGAACAATAAATGCGTCTGATAACCAATAAGCCACGACCCAGACATGTAATGTAGATTTTGACGGGGATAAGTGTTTAGGATACTTTGACAATAAAGTCAGGGGACATGCGTCTCAATGGTTATGGAAATAATGATCGTGGTTGGCAAATCTTGTCAGATAGTACTGATTGCTTTTGTAAGAAGTTAATGATCACCATTATATTGGTTAAAAATAATTGTATAAACTCTGTCGGCTCAGATGAATTCACTGTATCTCAGCATTCGGGCTATCAGCTGTATATCACTGTACCAGAGTTAAACTTATTGTCACCGTCTGTGTGTTACTTATGGCACCGTATAGACGTTATGCCGTTGGCAAAACACTCAATACTTTTTGGTGGATTTTATTTTATTTGTAACAAGGCAGTAAGGCACAAGTGTTGTTCTGCGATGTTTACTTACCGCTGAAAAGACATTATTTCGTTGTTAAATGAAAACACCCTATTGCTGTGCTGTGAACCACCCTCATACCAACAAGTACTCATTGAGAGTGGCGATAAACATCTATCGTTCAACCAATTATTTTACAAAGTTATCTAATTACAAATAAATATTTTCACACTGGAGACTAGGACCGAGACAGAACATTTAACAAAGGACATCCAACTGACAGGTTTACTGCTAATATGTTTTGAATCACACGATGGACATGGTAGATTGATGTAACTGTCTATTTTGGAGACCCAGTGGACAGCTCCGACACTGTAAAGTTCTTCCTTCGCAATCCAATCCAATTAGTCTACTGGGAGAAAGTTTCACTTACAGAGTATGTCTTACCGCGGTGACCAGATGGTGAATTCACAGATAATCAGACAGATATATTGTGTTTCCGCCAAGTGAGAGAGACCAGATATTAAACAGCATTTTAATGTTCATTAATCAGATAGCCTTCTTTATCTCGGCGTGGGTTTAAAATATCTGTTATTGTCTTTCCTGTGTTAATATAGTCACCTTATTGATTTCACAGGGTTGTATAGTCCTGTAGTCCTGTGAAAGGTTTACAATCAGTAATAAAATATTTTATCAAGGCGAGTACATTTATTGGCATTTCTCCACCCACCGACAGACCCGGTGATTCGTTACCTAGCCAATTACACCTAATGGCGTTGATGCTGTGGTACTGATCATTTGTAGTAAAATAATACATATCCCTGAGGATTAACTTACTTTCTGTCCGTAACAAATTAAGATAAAACATTTCCAAGAGCGGAACACTTTTCAGAAATATGCGGTATATTTTGGCTGGTTGCTATTGTTGGCCAGTCACAAAGATAATTTGTAAACGTTTGCATTGCTTGTCAATATGCACAATACCACATGATTAGGTTTGTGCCGAAAATATCACATAAAGTGAACCTACAGGCGTGATAGGTTGGGACATTGTGACAGAACGAATTGGTTATATTTGATATTAATTTGTTTGTGTGTCCAGCTGTGTTGCATTTGTAAAACACAAAATGTATCTTTCAGAAAACAATTTGAAAAAGTTAAACCGGACGCAACAGTTGATGATGAATGTGTTTATACATGTAAGGTTTCATGAGGAGTTAATAGTCTACTGTATAACATGGGACACAATCTTGGGGCCGTCTGTTTCATGTCGGTGGTCAACTTTACACATAAACATGTTAAGAATCGGTGGAAATCGGTGTTGATCGTACATTTAGATTTTCTATGGTGGAAGGTTCCTATCTGGAAGGTGTCATTAGATTTATATTGGCCTTGAGTGGATTCTTGTCAATATCGGACGTCTCTAGAGCAATACACGTAGCCTACTGATGACTTTCAAATAGTATCACATAAAATGTGCAGGTTTGCAAATAGGTTACTGTCAACAAACAAGTAAAGATCTGTGATCTTTAGTTTCGGCAATTACTGTTAGGATGAACCGCATTCATATTGACGTAAAACATCGAGCAGCAATAATTTATAGGTATGGCTCCGTCCCTTTGTTCTATCTTCAAATTTTGGTACCCGGTTGTGTACACTGTCCGCGAGGAAAGTATGTCACATGAGCAATGAAGTTGTGGTAATGTTATTATGCAGTTTAATATACGGTCTTTACAATTCTGTGATCGGATGTTTGGCCTGACACAATTGAGGACAAAGGACATTAAAAGAGAACTTTGAACTAACTCTACTTTTGTGTGTTTTAAACTAAGATTGTTTTCTGCCAACCATTTGTCCAAATATTGTACAATTGAGAATGGTGTCCTACATTGTTTATCCAAGGAATGGAAACTCAATTAGTAGTGAGTTACAATGCACAGTACCGTAGAAGTATAACTGATGGTTTTGGATGTAAACCCAAACACGGACATGGTTTACGTTTGACAAACCTAGACTACAATCAGGCCTGACATGAATCAGCGGGGACCGAATTCCCATATGAAATCTTATTTGCGGAAAACTCAAAGAAATCTTACACTTGGAAGAATTTGGATAAAGGCAATCAATCATAATGCTTACTTACCCATAGACGGACAAGATTTGAACGCAGACATCGTCTCCGGCAGCAGCCAACTCGGTCTCTAGGGATATCAACTGCCCGATAAACTGTGTCTAAATTCCCATGATGATTAATTTGAGATCATAAACTTTTCCAGACAGTTATCAAAGAAACAGCTGGGCAGTGGACAGACTATGGCCCTATATTCGTTGGTCTGGTCAAGCCTATGTGTCACTTACCTTTGCTATATTCTCATATTTGACTTAATGTGAATGTCTTCCTGAATGTGTATGGAATACTTAGCAGTCCGTTCAAGTTTCTGGCCACCACGTGGACTGCCATAATATCTCGTCCCACATAAGGCTTGTTATGGGATCCAATTTTGATTTCTAATATGTACATTAACAAAAACTTTAATTACTCAGACACCAACATTAAAGTACCGTGTCGAAAGAAGAGTACAGAAATATAAAGGTATACTTTGTAGATTATATACTTTTTTGATGAGAATAACCTTTCTGCAGACCCTAGTAGATTTTATGTGATTATATTTGGAACTCAAAACTCAGCATTATAGGTAATCTTCTACATTTCCATTTAGATGTTAAATTAAGTTTACGCCAGCAATTATCGTAGGATAAGCACCTTTTGTAGGATTGCGTCACATGTAATTGTTCTCGGCTGTCCTTCTTTATTTCTAGACTGTAGCAGCAAACTTCTCATTTATAACTTTATAATTTCGCGCGAAGTGTAGCTCTGATTATATCAACACTCTTTATGAGCGAGTAATTGGCATCTTTATAATGACCTCGGTGTTTATTGTGTTAATTAAAGTTCAGTGTTTGCCACAATAAAATTATCTAACAAGCCCCGTGTATTGCTCAAGAGATGTCCGATAGTGAAATGAGTCCAATAAAACCCAAAGGATCTCTAATAACACCTTCCCGATAGGAATTTTCAATACACAAAGTCCAAATGTACGATCACAACTCTCTTTTCCCCCGCTTGTTAACATGTTTGCGTTACCCAGAGTTGACCATTGACATGAAACTCACCGATCACAACAGACGGCCCCAAGATTCTGTCATACATGTATGCTTTTGAGTAGACCGTCATCTCTTGATGAAACCTTATCAACGCATTCATCATCAACCCTTGCGTCCGGTTTAGAAGCTTCTAATTGCTTTTTGAAGGACACATTCTGTGCTTTTATAAATTTCCAATGGCTGGGCACCAAAACAATAAATTAATATTGAGTATTACAATATCGTCCCGTCACATTTTTCAAGTATATCTCGCCTGTAAGTTTACTTCGATGTTGAAGAAACTGTTCCTCAAAAATGTTAGTCCTCCACATTGGTTTAAAATGCAAATATTTAGAGTGGAATACCTGTACACGCTATTGTTACATCTGCTCCTCTTAAATTGTCCGACTATAGCAGCGAGCCAAAATATATAAAAACTATATATTTCGGAAAATTGTTCTCCTATTCTAAATAGTTTCTGTTTATTTCTTTCTCACAGAACGGACGTTTATCCTCAGGGATATGTATTATTTTGCGACAAATGATCAGTACCACAGCATCAACGCCATTTGGTGCAATTGGCTAGGTAACGAATCACTGGGACTGTGGGTGGGTGTAGCAATTCCAATAACGGTACTCGTCTTGATAAAATATTTTATTACTGATTGTACCGTTATATTATTTGTTTTCGACTAAGGGATTATGTGCACTTCCACAGACATGACTATGCAACTCTGTAAATCAATAAGGTGATTATATTAAAAAGGAAAGACAATGACAGAAATTCTAAACCCACGACAAGATAAAGAAGGTAATCTGTTTAATGAACATTACAATGCTGTTTATCATCTGATCTCTATCATATGGTGGAAACCCAATATCTCTGTCTGCTTACATGTATCTGTGAAATCCCCATCTGGTAAACTGATAATACATATTTTGAAAGTGAAATATGATTGGATTGAGAAGGAAGAACCATACAGTGTCGGAGCAGTCCACTGGAAGCTGAACTTCAAAAGGATTCAAAGTGAGTCAAAATCAACATTCATGCCCTCTTCAGCAATTGTTATTTGATACGTTCTTACATTCAACAGGAAGACAATAAGACAGTCAACAGCACTTTAACAGAGCTGTTACACATCCCTACTTTCAACACGATTATTATTATATCGCTCAATATTCCTTGTGGTACATAACATAGCAGTTTTAAAATGAAACACCGGGGTTCTTCTGACTACTAAGTATATCAGTATTTCTTAAAGCCAAGCTAACTTATACGGAAAGTGGGTACGTTAAGAAGCAGAAAATGGAAGTGTATTTTACCGGATATTGGCTACAAATAGGCGAACTCAGCTATTGCCAGTACCTAAGTTCTAAGTGTATACAGCGTATGATTGAAAGAGAGTAAGACATTTTTAGCGAACAATTATAGTAAGAAATGTCCTCTAAATTGTTTAATATGTGGAAGGAAAATGACAAAAAACTATGCTTGATCTACTGAAGATAATTGCATAGACCCATTACACCCATTCAGCGTACCATTGAAAGAGAGTAAGACATTTTTAGCGAACAATAGTAAGAAATTTCCTTTTAAATGTTTGAACATGTGGAAGGAAAATGACAAAGAGCTATGCTTGATGTTATGGAAATAAATGCACACACCCATTACACCCAAAAGCCCTTACTTTGATGTATCACACAGATATATAGCAGAGATTTCGATAGTCTACGTATCCTGACAACGTTTGTTTGTAAAGCTATGGCTAGTTTTGTCCATTAGCGGGTTTACGTACATGTACCATAGGTCGTACCATTATGTTATATCAGCATACTGATCGTGAGCTCATAACTACAAAAAAAACAACTCAATCCTTCTAGGTTAGATTGCATCAGTGAGTCGCGTAACATTTGGAATCTTTAATTGAATGCATCGAGTGGGAGAAGCGAACTTTTAACTGATATAATAGAAACATACACAAACATTAATGAAGTCGGATAAATGTAACAGTAACATTATTGTCATCACTGCCATGACCTAATTATGTTTACTGACTGGGAATTTGTTTAAATATAAAGGCAGAGTGACCAGTTAACAAACATGATAAAGGTGAAATACCCTATTAACACTAACTTTCAAAATTAACATGGAGAGCATTCGTAATACGCAAAACAGGCTGGGTATGAACAGCGTACCGGGACAGAATGCCCCCTTTGACAGGCTTAATACCGACAGCTCGGACATCTCTGCCAGCTGGGCGGTATATTAATAAAGGCAATCGGTCATAATCTTTGCCCAGCCTTACAGTTAACACTGTTTGACCAGAGACTTCTTCTCCGGTAACAGACAGCTGGGTCTCGTGGGAAGTTTACTGACCGTTAACGTCCGTATATCTTTCATTTGGATTCTGATCACGAGATGAACGCTCCACATATACTGTTACTTGGGAAATATCATCATGTGACATAGCAGTTGTCTCATATACATGTATAATGTTTACCACTTTGATATCGAGGACTTTAGCTAACCTGTTAACTGCTGTGTCTGTCGTCTCTTTTTCTTCTAATTTTACTACAGAAATTCACAGTCATTCCCGTCAACTGTACTGTTCAGCCTTTTCGTGCAACTCCAAACTTTCGTGTTTTAGGTCTAGAATAATGTTGCCGTGTTATGTTGGTTACTTTTCAAAATAGTTTGGTTACTTTTCAAAATAGTTATCTCTTTGGACTGTTGGTCTATTTTATTTTGATATTGTTTGATGTATTTTCTCAATTATATTCATTGCATTGTGCAGATCCCTGGACAGTTTAGACATTTTTGTAACACTCACCCGGAGCATATAGCTCGAATGTGTTTCGAAGATGATTGAACAGTCCATGCTAAGCCTGATTAAACAATGTGTGCTAAGGCATGGTTTTTGTTCGTTTATTGTGGTTAAGAAATGAACTATATCAAAAATGAATGTTTTGAATATCATTCAATGCAAGTACATCAAGACAGTCATACAGTTTTTGTTTGTGATAATGTGTGACTACCTTTTATTTGGATTCCGATAAGGAGTTCAGGGAAGTACTTGATGTCAATCATTTTGCCAGATATAAAGTTACTTGGGAAATATCGTAAGGTGGTATAGGTTTTGTCGCATTTATTTTATTTAACGAGGACCACACATTCTGAGATATTGTGGCGTCTTCATTGAAAGTAATGGTGTGTCGCATAGCTGTGCTGATTAAAACCAAAGCCCATTACACGAGGCACTCAATACAGAATCATGGTCTGAATTACGTACAAGGTTACATAACAGATTACTGAAAAGGTGAGAGGGAATAAAAGATAAGCCAAGGTAAATAGTACTGCATCAACGTACATAAATAACACACAGTCACCACAGTTGTGTGGTAGTAAAATATCCACGATGTTAATAATCTTAGTTTCTTAATAGTTGGTACTGCTTCAACATACAGAAATAAAAACAGTTTTAAAAAATTCAAATATGGATAAATAATCAACACCAAAGACTTGAAGTTGTGGGGGAAAAAAATCAAGAAATAAATTAACATTGTGACTAGTTATTGACATCCAGCGTTAGTTAAACTACCGGTTATGAATCGAGACTTGATAAATACTAGGCATATTGTCTGCATTTCAACCCGGCCAAATCAACATCACACAATCAGGACATTCTAAGATAATTAACAAAATGCCAGTATCTTATTTTATAAGTAGCAAATAAAATAAATTTTCACAACAAAAACTCCTCAATCTCTAATTGTAAACATAGAGATTTTGAATATCGTACATGGTAAGTTTCTAATTAGCAAGTACTTACAAAACTGATAATATTTCTGGCTAAGTCAACAAATGGGGTGAGTTGATGGTGATAAAGTGCTAATGAATAAAAAGTGAGATACGGTATCGCCGACTAAACCAGTGTCACACTGTATATAAAAGATATCAGCAATTTACAGAAAGGTGACCCGAGTCACTTGAATGCGTATGATTCTGTTCCTGTATGCCAGTGAAATAGCCCGAAGCATATAACATGGCTCTAATGGTGGTGAAACATTCTGCCTGCTGCTACAGATAAGAATTTCATCTGTCACGGATATATAATTCACCATTTTTGTTCAAGACTTCTTCGAAACAAGGTAAGGCATGTATGGCAAATAACAGGGGTACGTTTCACAAAGCGACTTTAGCTTACGAACAACGTAATTACCATGACGACTAGTATTGAAGACATTGTGTTGCCATGACAGTTAAGTTCAACGTAAGCTAAGATCGTTTGGTAAAACGAGCCCCTGGATCACATTGACGTTATCATGGAGCTGGTTTTCACAACGAACCTTCTCGCTTTTCCGCCGTATTTAAGCAAGCAAGAGTAGGAAGTGTACAATCTGTCGTGGTTCCTGTTAAATACCCTTGAGCACGACGTTAAATACTGGTACTAAATACCTTTATGTCTTCACGATAGTGACCATACAGTACCTCAACATGTCGGTGTGTATCATAAAATTTTACTTTTTATTGTAAATAATTACAAGTGACGGTGTCAAACTAACGTTTCATCATTTTCTATCCAAAATGATACATTTAATATGTTGACATATTTATAAAAAGTAACACTTACTTACGTCCTTGTATCTTCAATTCAATTTCATGTTTTGTGTTTAATGTTAATGTTGGTACTGGTAGGAATTTATTTGAATAAATAATATCAGAAATAAATAAACTGACAATATGTTGAGACACAGTAGCAAAAAATATCGCTGAATGCGGCGTGCAACACAGTTAATCAATAAATCAATCTAATGTTAAAAGGACAATTGATAAGCTAATGCCGGTCAATTAGAACATGTCAAGCTACTTGACAGATTCAACAGTTATTATACAATTTAATGTGACGGAATACTGAGCATGTCAGCAGTGGAAAAAGCTATTAAAACTTGATACAAAAAAAATCACATTATATTTTTGTGGCCATTGCTGTTGCGATGAAACGCATTCATGTTGATTTAAACCATGTAGCACGGCTTAAAACATCAATCATTAATCTTTGTAGTTATTGCCCTGTCTCTTTGTTCTATGTTTACACATTCCTAACCAACTGTAGACTGCCAGCAAGAAAAATATGTCACATGAGGGATGAATTGTGGTAAAGGTATGATGCAGTTTGTTATAATTATGGTCGTCACAATCTGTGATCTTTGGCCTGATTATAAATGGGAACAATTAAAATTTAAAGAACACTTTGAAGCAGCACGTGTGTGTGTGTGTGTGTTAAACAAAGATGGTATACTGTCGACCATTTGCCAAAATATTGCATATTTAAGAACGATCTTCTGGCCATACTTTGGTTATCCAAGGACCACTAAATTAGTAGTGAGTTACAACGCACAGTACCGTAGCATTACAACTGAAAGCTTAATTTCATTAGGCCATCGCTGAAACGCCAGAGACACATAGTGGGTTTTCGGTTAATTGCGTTGAACTAACCTAAATTAAAGACGAGTGGGACAGGACTTAGTTTTACTGGACCGAATCTGCGGCATCTCAGAGAAATGCTTACAGTTGGGAGAATTTGGATCACGGCAATCTATCATAATACTGACTTTCCCAAACACGGAGCTGTGATAAACTCGGCATACTTTCTGAACGAGTAATTGGCATCATTTCAATGATCTAGGCCCATGTAACGTTGTTCTTGGTAAAGTTAAGCGTCTGACACAGCCACAATAAAACTCTCTAACAAGTCCGATGTCCGATACTGACGAGAATCTATTCAAACCCAAAAGATCTCTCAATAAAACCTTCGTCGACCACCGACATAAACTACATATTGCTTAGATTATGTGTCGTGTTGCAAAGTGGATGGTTATCCGAGAGATATTCCCCTTAAAAAGCCACCTGTGTTTTGTGATTATCTCGGATTAACAAATTCTTCTTTTTATTTCGTTGGAAGCAAATTTTAGCTTATTCGTAATCAGTAATGATTTTCCTTACAGGACCAGAGTTGAAACACTACAAGACCTCTCTTTATGAAACCTTATGAACATATTCACCATCAACTGGTGTGTACGGTTTAGAATTTTCAAATTGTTTTCTGAAAGATATATTTTGTGCTGTAACAAATTTCCAAAAGTTGAACACCCTCACAAATCAATATAAGGATTACAATGTGGTCACGCCACACCTTTGCGATATATCACGCCTGTTAGGCTAAGGAAACTTCCTCATTGGTAAGCAACGCTTGGAAACGTTTAGAGAGGAATACAAATTATCGGTTTTGCTTCCCAACAACAATGACCCTAAATAAGAACGAATTTTATTTAACTGACCCCTTCCTCCCGAAAACAACCAGAATATATATATATATAAAACGTATATATTGCGTAAAGTTTTTTCTTTGTTTGTTCGATTGGGGTTTAACGTCGTACCCAAGAATATTTCACTTATATGGCGACGGGTTTTCCACTTAACAATGTTCCTGGCCTAATAACGGTGGAAAACCGGGAAGAAACCTCGTAAAAACCACCCCCGCGATTGC